>ML798040.1:267378-286602 GCA_009831015.1 Picea engelmannii | reverse complement strand
AGGAACTAAAACATAAAAACAAGGAGCCGGAAGGAAGTCCATGTTGAGAAAATGACAATGAAATTAGCTCAATGAATTAGCTCCTGAGCTGAAACAACAGGAACTAAAACATAAGAACAAGGAGCCGGAAGGAAAATGCCAGGGACTGAAATATAACAAGGAAAATGTGAGTAAAATTAGAAAGCCATGGCTCTCCAATAATAAAAAGACAACACTCCACGGGGCTCCACGTGCTAACCAATGCTTTAATTAAAGTTGAAATGATAGTAAAAATACCCTCCAACAACACTCCATCGCGCTCCACTTGGTAACCCGAGATTTAATTGGAATTGAAACCCACTGCTCTCCACCTGGTAAGGAGACAATGCCACATGTTAACGCATGCTTTGATTGAAATTGAAATGCACACAAGCTTTAATTGAAATTGATGATATGACAGGTCTCTGGTAAGGAGACAATGCCACCTGTTAATGCATGCTTTGATTGAAATTGAAATGCACACAAGCTTTAATTGAAATTGATGATATAACAGTTTTTAATTGAAATTGAAATCCACGGCTCTCCACCTGGTAAGGAGACAATGCTCCACTTGGTAACACATGTTTTTGTTTGAAATTGATACGGACACATATCAGTTGGAATGAGGTTGAGGTAGTGACTATTCACTTTAAATGTGACAATAAATGGTTGTATACATATTAATCTTTGCTAATCACTTTAAGGTAGTATTTAAATGGGAAGACAGTAAATTTTTAATATGATTAAGTAAATGTTTAAAAGTAAACAGGGTAAGGGATGCATTTAAAAATGCTAAAAAGTTATCAACATTAAATCTTATTCATTGATTTGGGAGCTACCAAAATTATGCCAGCATCTCCAATTACTAACCATAAGATTAAAATTTATAATTAAAAACTCATTAATTGTACCCATTTCCAATAAGTGTAGCCTAAATATAAATTAAGTTTAGTCTCACTTCTTGGTCTAGCAACTTACTCTACACACCAAAAATGGCTTATTTGGCATCGGTTCTACGTCCAACAACGTCCTCTACACGCAAATAAAGTCACGCTGTCCATTGTAGATTACCAGTTATCTTCGAAGTCTAACACCGTCATCTAGAAGGCGGGTCATTGTAGATTATCTGGGATCGCTTTGAAGTCTAACACCATCAAAGGCGGGTCATTGTGGATTATCTCGGGTCATTGTGGATTATCTCGCATCCTTCTATGCATTGCCAGACTCTAATAGAGTCACGGCGACCAACCGCCAAAACTGACCTCTAATTAAAAAAATTGAAGACTTCTGGTGCTTTTCTTTCCCATCCAAGTCAATACGGCAATTTTTGGTAAGGGTGCATCACGTCCTCCTTAGTGACTAATATTATGGGTTTACTAGTTGTTATTGTTAGTGACAATTGAATGCGATTGTATAGCTCGTGTAGTATTAGTAATTGAAGGTCTTGACCCTGCAATCAATGGTAAATTCCAAATTTTGTGTTCGTATCACATAATTTTGTGCAAATTTATGTATATTATTGATATGTATAAACTAGCATAACCACATAATTGTGCCTCATGAAAGTTCATAAGTTTATTTCATTTAGTTAATTAGAATTTATGTTAGAATTTTTTAACATAAATCTTAATTAGGGTTTATAAATGAAATACCTCTAGCCATTATGTGTTATCTTAAATGACTATCTTAATAAACGCCACATAAGATAGCACAACCACAATTATAAAATGGATTCTTGATAGAGAACACATGGTTTAAGATAGATTCATGCTGATTTATTATAAATTAAAAGAATATCACATTGATAGAGAATACATGGTTTAAGATGGATTCAAGATGATATATTAATGACATTATTTATGGAGATTTACTAAGTATACTATATTTATGGTCACTACAACTTACTTTGACACGGACCAACCTATCTTTGTGATCAATTATTTTTCCTAGCCTCTTTGCTTCTATGAGGTAAGTTGTATCAATTTGTGATTTATTTTTTAATTCTTCTTTTACTATTACTAGTGTATCCTCCTCTTGTTGTTCTTTTATACCAAAAATTCTGAGGTTCAAGGCTCTTTTGTTACACTCATGGTCCAATTCAATTAGCTTATTCATTTCCTCTTTGATGGGTTTGATATCTAATTTGTTTTCCATATTACTGAGGGTCAAATTGTTGGTTAGTTTTTCTTCTAGCTCTTTATTCCTATCTCTCAAGTTGTGATTTCCTTCAACCCCTCCTTCTTGGGTTGATTGTTTATGTTTTTCTATTTCTTGAATTCTATCCTTCATTGTTTGCAATTCACTCTTGAACCCTAAGAATCTATCCTCTATTTGAGTTTGAATGGTATCTTTGATTTTTTTATCAATCATTGCCTCTAGCTCTATTTTGAGTTTTATGTCTCTTTCTTCACTCATTTTTTCTAATGTTTCTAACTCTATTTGGATTTTGGCATCTCTCTCTTCTCTTTTTTTTTCTACTGATTCCATATAATAGTAAAGGATCTCTAGGGTGATTTTGGGGGGCCTCCCCTTGTTAGTGTGAGCTTTTGGAATAGGTGGTGGAGTGCTCATATTGAAAAGAAGAGAAAAAAGATGTAACAATTATTATTAAGGATTGACTTTATCTCTCAAATCAACTTTTACTTCTGAAACATAAAATAAATAAATAAATAAAATATATTTAAATCTCTTTACCTAAAATTAAAATTGAATCAAAGTAAAAAGTGATTCACTTCATTTCAGATGTCCAAATTCTCAACCCTTTGAAAAAGCCAAAAAATAAATTCTAAAAACCACATTTTTATTTATAAATAACATTAAAAAATAAAATTAGTTTAATCATAAAATTTAATTGTATATTTATCAATTGTCAATTTATCAAAATATGAGAAGTACATTAAAAAAAAAAAAAAAATTTGAAAAACTTAAATTTTTAACTATTTATAATAAATATAAACTTGATATATTCTCAATTCAATTATAATGCAATCATATTTATATAAAAATATTGAATTTATGTTTAAATAAAAAAAATAATAATATAATAATTTTATATTATAATTCAATATAATAATTTATTTTATATTATAATTCAATATAAAAATAATATTATAATTTTATATTATAATTCAATATAAAAATAATAATATTATAATAATAATTCAATATAATAATTTTATTTTATATTATAATTCAATATAAAAATAATAATATTATAATTTTATATTATAATTCGATATAAAAAAGAACTGAACAAACAAAATTACTAACGACCGATCACCGAATCAATGCAGTGAACAAACGAAAATACACTCTTCAGACACACATGCAAGATTTCATCCAGATGCAACTCCCCCTGCCATTAATTTGACTCCACATGCAAGGTTTTCTCTTAGATTGCAACTGAATTAATTTGACTATGGTAGCCATTACATAAAGGAAATGACTTGCATCTCAGTCTTGAATGTGTATGTATACATCTGCTTCCATGCTGGGCTATCAATATGGAAGGCTGTTTGTCAATTGTTAACTGAATTAATTTGACTATGATAGCCATTATATAAAGGAATTGACTTGCATCTCAGTCTTGAATGTATATGTATACATCTGCTTCCATGCTGGGCTATCATTGTCAATATGGAAGGCAGTTTGATAAATAATAATATGAATACATATCCTGAATACAAATAATCCAAATGCATACTTATCGAACACACAATAATGTGAATACATAATGATCCGAATACCTAATAACCATTAATATTAATCTCAATGCAGGTTGATCGATTGAAACTGAATTAAATGGTGAAGGAATTATAAAATCTGAATGCATATAAATATGAACTATAAAATCTTAATCCATTGAGAGTTAATTTAAATTCAAACGCCACTGCTCTCGACCCTGGTAGCACTCGCCATGGCTCTCCACCTGAAAACGCATGATTTAATTGAACCTAGGCCATATTGGCATAACACCATTTCACGTTTCACATCCCAACTAACTCCCACCGCAACTCAAACTTGTCCCAAATATATATAATACATGCTATCACATTGAGGTGGTGTCTTCTAATCAACCAAATATGGCAATAAAATTTGCTAATTACTTAATCTTGGCAATCAGATGGTTGGACAGTAATTCCCTAACATGATTTGGTAAATGTGAAAAAGTAAACATGTAATTGATGCATTTATAAATGCAAGGAAGTTATGTTATGGATATTAAATCTTATTCATTGATTTCAATATAAGATGAAGAATATGTCAGCAAGTATCTTTAATTCTAGGCCATAAGATTGGAATTTGTGATTAAAAGCTTCAATAAACCATCTATTCCAATAGGGGGGACGCCTATCCGCTTAACTAACACAACTCACTGTTGTGAAAGAAGAAAGGCTTACGGCTGGCAAGATGAAATGAAGAATATGAAACAATTCATTGTAATTATGCGGATGCCATAAGTAAAAGTGGCACAAATGTAAATCTAATACTCTAAAATGATAAAAAGTTAATAGTGGAGTAAATTTTAATTTCAATTAAGTTTGTTAATCATTAGAACGTGGCAATTAGATGGTCACACAGTAATTTCTTAATCATATTAAGTAAATGTTAAAAAGTAAAAAGGTTAACGAAAGCTTTTAAAAATGCTAAAAAGTTATGAGCATAAGATATGGTTGATTGATTTGGAAGAACGATTAAGAATATGCTAGCATCTTCAATTGATAACCATACGATTGAAATTTATGATTAAAAGATCATTAAATGTGCCCATTGTCAATTGGTGTACCCTGTAATTATATTAAAAAGACAAAACCAATTTTCATATAGATTTATAAAATTTTCTATAATTTCTTTTTAACTAGCCACAACCACTTCATACAAGTGGTTGATATAGGCCAGCCATTAATTTGGAAAAGTAGAAAATATGGACATGTCTTGGGGACCACGATTAATGTAATGTAGTATTGATGATACATTAATGTATTAATGTAATGTATAAATTATTTAAGTATTACTTTACATTATTAACCAATACATTATTAAAGTGTTAATAAATTAATAATATATAACAATAATACATTAATAAAATACTATTAAGACAAAACATTTAAAAAAATATTAATACACTAATAAAGTAATACATTATCAATACATTATTAAAGTATTAATACATTATTACAAAAAGTATTGGCTAATTAATTAATCCATTGATAAAATATTATTAATTAAAACATTAATATATTAATAAGATATTATTAATTAAAATATTAAAATATTAATAATACATTATTTATTAATCCATTAATAAAACAATCTAATAAAGTATTAAAGTATCTAAAAATACAGTAATACATTAAAGTAATAAAGTATTAATAATACATTAATAAAGTAAAAATATATTAATAATATCCATTTTTAAATGATACATGAAATTACTAATACATTAATAAAATAATAATACATTAATAGATTTTTTTTGTTTGTTAATTTGTCCGGACATTTTTGGTAGCGGGATTAACCTTTGGCTTGAGAAACAACGACTCAGGGGCATCTAAGCCATCAAAGTCACCCGGGGATCACACCCGGCCTAAGCCACACCAACCCTTAACATGGTTGGATTTTTTGTCCCCGCAGGTTTTGAACCGATGCCTTTTCAACACAGAGTGGCTTAACAACACACTCTGTCACCGACTGTCTTACACCTCGAGGATAATACATTAATAGATTAATAAAGTAATAATACATTAATAAAGTAATAATGTAGTATTTTTAAAGGATATTAAGCATGAACTTCAATAAGGTTGACCTCCATTGACTATGGTTGACCATAGTTGACCACGGTTGGCCATGAACATCGTTGAAAATGACATGGTTGACATTGATTATGGTTGACCTTAACCATGACTATGGTTCATCATGACTTTGACGATGGTTGACTATACTTGACTATGACCATGCATAAAGAGGATTAATATATTTCTAAATAAAAATATCAACACAAATAATAATGAAATTTTTACGAATGTTTGACCATAGATGACTACGTTGACCATGACCATCGTTGACTATGATAGACTACGATTGACTATGGTAGATGATGTCTCCAAGGTTGACCATGATTTTGAATAGGGTAGACCATGACCATGGTTTCTTATGTTTGACCATAATAATGACCATGACCATGGTTTATTTTGTTGAACCTTTGTTGACTTTGATTTACTATGGTTGACTATGGTTAAATAAGGTTGACCTTGGTTGACTATGACCATGGTTAATTGTGGTTGACCTTGGTTTACCATGACCATGCTTAATTATGGTTAACCATGACCATGGTTAACTTTAGTAGACCTTCTTATACTTTGGTTTACTATCGTTGACTGTGGTTGACCACGGTTGATTGTGGTTAACCTTGACCATTGTTGAATATGGTTGAAAATGGTTAACCATGGTTGAAAACTATTGTCCATGACACTAACCACAATTGTGGTTAACTTTTCTAAACTTCGATTGACTTTGGTTTACTATGGTTGGCTATGGTTGACCATGGTTGAGCATAACCTTCAATATGGTTGACCTTGGTTGACCATGGTTGAAAATGGTTTACCATGTTTAGCAGTTGTTGTCCATAGATTACTATGGATGGTCATGACCATGGATGACCATGACTATGGATGACATTCATTGTGTTTTACATTAACTATTACTATGGTTGACCATGGTTGACTATGGTTTTCTATGGCTCACTATGGTTAGCTATGGTTGAGCTTGACGTGGACCAAAGTCAATTATTATTGATCATTCTTGACTATGGTTGACCATGACCATAGTTGGTTATGGTTGACTAAAGATGACTATGATTGACCATGCCCATGGTTGACCTTCGTAGACCATGTAGAGCTCATCTTGGTGGATCATGTTGATTATGTTTAACCATGGTTTACTATGGCACTATCACATTCCAATGTTGATCAAGTTTGTTCATCACATTCTGACATCACGTCTTGTTTGTCGTATGACATCGTAAGGTTATGGTCATCACGTTACAAAGTAGGGTTTTTGTTTGTGACATAATAGCATTGGAATAGGTATATCACATTTTGACAGTGGGTTATGTTCATCACATTGCGATGTCGGAAAATGTTCATTGCATTGCAATGTTGAGATATGTTTGACACATTGCGACATAGGGTGTGTACATCACATTGTGACAATGAGATTTCTTCGTCACATTATGACATTTGTAAAAGTTTATCACATTGTGACATCAATATATTTGTTTCACATTGCAATGTGAGGATATATTCGACACATTGTGAGGAGAGGGATATCCTTGTCACATTGAAATGACAGGGCTATGTTTGTCATAATGTGATGCTACAATGTTCATCGGATAATGATGCTACTATGTTCATCACATTGTGACGATAGGGATATGCTCCTCACATTGCAATTGTAGGACTATGTTCAACACATTGTGACGACAAGGATATGCACGTCACATGGTGATGACATGGGTATGCTCGTTACATTGTGACGATGAGGATATTCTCATCACATGGTGATGACATGGTTGTGTTTATCACATTGCAACGTTGCACTGTTTGTTAGAATGCAACGTTACTATGTCCATCACATTGAGACATTACTATATATTTGTCACATTGCAATATTACTATATTCATCACATTACAAAATCTATTTTTGTTTGTCAAATTTCAACATTGAGTTATGTTCATCACGTGACAAGGTTGGTTTGTGTTCGACATATTACAAAAATGTGTGTACATCACATTGGAGAATGGGTTGTATTCCTCACATGTGACATTTGGAAATGTTTGTCACTATGTGATGTTAATAAATTTGCTTCGCATTGTAATGTGAGGATATGTTTGACACATTGCGAGAATAGGGATATGCTCATCACATTGCGACTTCACTATATTCTTCTCATTGCAACATTACTATTTTCACAACGCTCCAACATCCAAGTTTTTTTTATCAACTTGCAACATAGATTTGTGTTAATCACATGAAAAGATTGGTTTGTGTTCGACATCTTACGAAAATGTATGTACATCACATTGCGACAATGGGTTATGCTCATCACATGTGGAATTTGGAAATGTTTGTTACATTGTAACATTAGTATATTTGCATGACATTGCAAGGTGTGGATATGTTTGACACATTGCAAGGACAATGATATGCTCTTCATATTGCGACAAAAGGGCTATGTTCGTTAGATTATGACGTTACATTGTTCGTCCAATTGTGATGTAACTATGTTTATCACATTGCAAGGATAGGAATATGATCATCACATTTGATGACATGACTGTGTTTTCTAGATTGCGATGTTACACCATTGGTTACATTGTGATGTAACTATGTTTGTCACATTGCAATGATAGGGAACTTCTTGTCACATTTTGATGACATGGTTATGGTCATCACATTGCGATGTTGCACTATTTGTCAGATTGCGACGTTGCATTATTTGTCATATTGCGACGTTGCATTATTTGTTAGATTGCGACATTACTATGTTCATCACACTACTATCTTTGTCACGCTACAATGTCCAATTGCAACATTAATTGTTTGTCATATTGCAACATTATTATCTTCGTCAGGCTGCAACGTCCAATTTTGTTCATAAAATTTTAACATAGAGGTATGTTCATCACATGACAAGGTTGGTTTTTGTTCGACATATTAAGAAAAAGTATGTACATCACATTGTCACAATGTGCTATGTTCATCAGATGTGGCATTAGTATATTTGCATGACATTGCAACATGAGGATGTATTTGACACACTCTGAGGATAGGGATATGTTCTTAACATTGTGACAAAAGGGCCATGTTCTTCATATTGTGACGTTACATTGTTCATTATATTGTACAGTAACTATGTTAGTCACATTGAAAAAACAAGGATATGCTTAACACATTGTGATGACATGAAAATGTTCGTCAAATTGTGACAATACTTTGTTTGTGGCATTGTGAGGTAACTATGTTTGTCACATTGCGACAACATGGAAATGTTCTTCACGTTGTGATGACATGGCTATGGTAATCAAATTACGACGTTACTATGTTCATCACATTGCGACATTACTATATTCGTCACATTGCAAGATTCCTATGTGCATCTCATTGCAACGTCCGATTATGTTTTTCAAATAGCAACCTAAATTTATGGTCGTTACATGAAAAGGTTGGTTTGTGTTCAACAGATTACTAAAAGGAAATTATCGCCAAGTTTTAAAAAAAAAATGATAAAGTGCTTCCTTTATTAGAAAGATAGGAATTTTGAACTGATGTGATGTATTACATAGAAGAAAATTTAAAATCATACTTGCGCTAAGGATATTGATATCAAATCATTTAATTATAATAATAATAATAATCTAATATTATGATTTACTCCTATTATTCCTTTATTTTTATGATTTACTCTTATTATTCCTAATCATTTAATAATTTATAATAATAATCATAACAATAATCTAATATTATGATTTACTTTTACTATTTCTTTATTTTTATGATTTATTCTTATTATTTCTATGATTTATTACTATTTACTCTTATTATTATATTAATAAATATTTTTAAAATTTTTAATATAAAAAATTTACAATTATTTTAAATTGAATTTAATTTATATGTTGTAATGATTATTTGAATTGAATTTGTAATTATTATATAAATTCAATTTTAATTATCTTTTTACTATTGTTATTTTATTACAATTTTTTTATTGTAATTATTATTTGAATTGAATGTGTGATTATTAGTTAAATTAAATTTAAACTATTTTTTTTATTCTTTTCTTATTATTATAAAATAAATATTCATAAAAATAACCTTAACCTTAATCCTATTCTAACTCTAATTATTATAATAAGTTTGCAAGTGACAAAATCCTTCATTATTCTATTCTAACTCTAATTATTATAATGAGTTAACAAAATCATGCATTTTTAAATTAAAATTAAAATTAAAGTGATGATTTAAATAATTTTTGTTTAATTTTTTTTTTTTAAATTATTCTATTCTAACTCATATTATTATAATAGTTTGAAAGTAACAAAATCCCTCATTATTAAATTAAATATTAAAATAAAGTATTGATTTAAATAATTTTTGTTTAATTTTTTTTTTTAAATTATTCTATTCTAACTCATATTATTATAATAGTTTGAAAGTAACAAAATCTCTCATTATTAAATTAAATATTAAAATAAAGTACTGATTTAAAATATTTTATTAAAGTTTTTTTTTAAATAATTTTTAAAGTAAATTAAGTATTTAAGGTGTCATAAATTAAATTTAAAATTATCAGAGTTAACCATAATCATTTTGAAAATTTAATTTAAATTTAAATAAATAAATTAAAAGATAAATGATTTAGTTATATTTTTCAATATTTTTTTTTAATTTATAAAAATTATAATTTTATTAATTATAAAGAAACTTGAACAATTAAGATTTATGTGGGAGGGATGGTTTGGAGGATTCAAAGGAACTACAATATTGTTTATGAAAGGTGGACGTTTAGAGCCCATATCATGACCCATTATCAAGACATCTAAATGTGCGTAGAGAAAAAACTGAAGAGCTCAAATATATAGTAAACCTAGTAGAGATGGAGAATGCTACAGTCTTTGAAGTAGGCTCTAAAAACTTAGAAATTTTGATTTAAAAGGATTAGCTTTTTTTATTAAATTATTAATTAATTATAAAAATATTTTTTAATTAATTTTAATATATCATTTATAAAGTTTTATTAATCTTAAATTTAAAATAAATTTCTTAAATTTTTATAAAAGTGTTTACGGTAAAATTAATTATTTTAAAGTAATGGTTCTTAATAGTATTTAAGTAATGATTATTAACAATATCAATTATGTTAATTGTATTTGATTATTAGTTTTATTTAATTGTTTTAAGGTAATAGTTTAATGATGTAATGATTAGAATACATTTTTATTTTTTAATTATAATTTTATTTTTATTTTCAATTTTTTTGATTTGTTTCAGCAATATTAATGGTAGGATTTGAGGTTTTAAGGGAAAAAGAAAAGGTTATTAAAATTAAAAAGTTTTTTTAGTTGAAATAGGGGAACCCACGTTTTAGGTTTTAGGATTATTAATATTGAAAAGTTGTTTTTAGTTGAGATAGAGGGACTTATGTTTTAGGGTTTAAGGAGTAAATTACCTCGTACCTCTGTCTTGGATCAAAGGAATCTAATTTTCACTGATATCTTCCTTGCCTAAAATTTTTGTGTCTTCTAAGATTATGTGATGTTCTGATGAAAATGAATGTTCTTCTAAAACTAAGGTGTGTGTACTTTTGTTTCTTATATCTACTCCATATTCTTTGATTTTGATTGATTTTGATTAAAAAAACTTGACTTGTTTATCCCAACTTTACCTGTGGAAACAAATATACTCCTAAGAAAAATAGAATTTCTATACTTTTTGAAATAAAAAAATAAAAATAGAATTTCTTAACTTTCCATGACTTTTTTTTTATATAATATACTAAAATAATTATTTATTTGGCATGCATGGATGCGCATTGTGGACATAATTGCAGTATATTGGTATATTGGGCAGCCCGAGCATAACTCTCTTCTAAATATTCATGTCAGCCCACTTACTACCAACGGTCTTAATCTCTTTCTATCACATACATTTTCAGTCTCGGTCTCTACGTATAAAGGCCTGGAGAGGGCACTTTGCCGGGAGATTGTAACCTGTAACAGTGCATTAATGGGATTGGCTTTTGTTATTTGGATTGAGTATATAGGCAATGAATTTTGGTTTTGAGAGAGAGCAAACTTTTTGAACTTAAATCAAGTGTAGGTTTAGGCAAACAGATAGAGCATTTAAATGAATTTATAAAGTCATTTAAAAACACATATAAATGATTTAAAATAAATCAATTTAAAGGTATCTAAAATAAGTGAATATATGTAAATAAATTAAAAAGTTTATAAACATCTTTAAAAATATTAAATTTAAAATTTCTAAGTAGTACACATTCAAAAAGAACATATAAGCAAATGCATATTAAAAAAATAAATTTTAAAAAATATATATAATATATATTAATGTCATTCATATAATGTGGGTTCCTAACCCTAATTCTATTTTAATTTTAATCTTAACAAAATATCTTTAAGCATTTCCAATCAATTTTTAATGTAAGGATATTTGTGTTTTCCAATTATAAAAGGGTTTCAAGTGATATAACATGAACTTCTTTCAAAAGAGAAAACTCATGAGAGGATTATTATGTCTGATTTATCCCAAATAAAACAAACATTGTAAAATGAAATAAATCAATTTATAAGAACATTTAAAATAAGTGCACATATGTACCCCCGGATGGGGGGTCAATAGGGGCATCGTGGCAGGCGATTCGTGAGGGAACTAGGCGATGTGGCAGGGGGCCACGTGAAGGGCTTGTGCCATAGCCCATCACCCCATCTACGGTTTAAATGAGGATTAATGTTGATGCGATGGCGCATTTACCCCCGACGTCCTTTCCCCTTGCTGCGTTTTTTATGGAATTCACCATGGAAGCGATTTACTTCTGCTCGATGTTCGCAGGGCTCCTCCCTGTGCAGCTCGAGTTCAACCCTATTCTTCCTCTCAGGCGTGAGCACACCCCCTTCATTCTCCTCCACCATACGCCCTTCGTCCCTCCTGCTAGATGCACCAGGCTTCCAATGAAGTGACCAAGAGGACGCCCAAGGCAGGGTTCTCCTTGGAAGCCTCGGAGGCCCCCGACTACACCCCCAGATTCAACCTCTGATGACTCCTCACCTCGCCACCAGTCTGATTTCACTCCAGCCTCTCTGAAAGCACCGCAGCTAAGCTCCATGGTGGTAACTACCCGAACTCCCATTGCACTCCTTTGGCTCCTCCACGACCCCCCCACTGGCCTGTCTAACCCTGTGCCCCCCCTTCACCCCCCAGGTAACCTGCATTGCGGACCCAATACACAGGAGGAGCCTACGACTACAGTACCACACCCCCAGGACTCCTTCGACAAGGAGCAATTCAGAAATAGTCTGTCGGTACTGCACAATTTGGTCTTCGAGCTTAGGCAGGAGTTGGCGTATTTGCACTTTCGCATGCAAGCTATGGAAGCAAAGGTGGCAAGATTCCTCCAAATCATATCGTCCATGCATGCAGCCATGTTCCTGGATCCTGTCGAAGACGTCAAAGATGAAGGTCAGCATCATGGGCCGACTCCAGTAGGCACAAGCGAGCAGAAGGATGCAAGCGAGGGCGAAATTGAGGGAAAGGAGCACATCATGGAAGAGGGCAAACAGTGGTACGACGGGCCAATGTTCATCGAGGAAGAGCCGTGGCCAGGAGACCTTTCGGCCATGCAACCCAGCTATCTACCATGTGTCTGAATTTCTAGAGTTTAGATGCTAAGTCCTCTCAGGTTTTAGGTAGTAGAAGATAAACAATAATATACTATCTTACTGGTCTAAACTACGTCTTTTTAGGACTAATGGTTTGGTAGGGATGGCTGGGCTGGTTTCCCCATAGCTGGGGCAGTCCAGTAACTACAGCCTGACTATTTTTTTGTACTCTGTTATCTTGCCTCAGTTTTCTGGCAGCTCTTAATATACATATACACTTATTTACAAAAAAAATAAATAAGTGCACATATGTAAATAAATTAAAAAGTTTATAAACACCTTTAAAAATATTAAATTTAAAATCTACATATATCAATTTATAAGAAACATATAAACAAGTTCATATTAAAAAAAAACATATAAGCAAATGCACATTAAAAAAATAAGTTTAAAAAATATATATCATATATATTAATGTCATTAATATCATGTGGGTTCCTAACAATAATCCTATTTTAACCTTAACCTTAACAACCTTAACAAAATATCTCTGAGTATTTCCAATCAATTTTCAATGTAATGATATCTGTGTTTTCTAATTATAAAAGGGTTTCAACTTATATAACATGAACCTCTCTCAAAAAAAAAGCATGAGAGGATCTTTCAACTACTTAAAACATATATATATATATATATATATATATATATATATATATATATATATATATATATAAGTTCAACATATTAAAAAATGAAAATATTTAAGTGAATTAAAAGTGAAAATATATAAAGGAATTACAATCAGGCAATTTAAATTCATTTTGAAAACGAAAAATTAAAGAAATATATAAAATATATTAATAACATTAACTTCATACAGACTCCTATTCTAACCCTAACAAAATGCTTGTAAAGAATTCCAATCTAATTTCAAGGTAAATTCTAACAAAATGCTTGTAAGGAATTCCAATCAATTTTCAATGTAACCATATCTTTGTTTCCAATTATAAAATGGTTTGAAAGGATATATAGTGAATGTCTCATAAAACAGAAAGCATGAGAGGATTATTATGTCACATGCGTATGCAACAAAACATTATAAATAATTAAAAATGAAATGTCGTTGAGTTAAGCTTTTTCAACTCCGATAAAATGTTGGAGGCGACTGTTATGGTTCCAACATCCTGTTCTACAACAGCGTGATCCTGTTCTACAACTAGAGTGAAAATTATTTCTACAAAAGCCTTTGAAATTCAACATAAGAGGGGTCGGGATCCCTTGATGTCCAAGCTGGTCAAGTTGACTATCAATGGATTTTCCTATCCCAGTCACATGACGCGAATCACAACATGTATTAGAAAACAAAAAAAAAACAATGAGAAATGGTAACCGATGACCGTCCAAGTAACAATGGAAAAAAATGGTTGAAACAAATACAATAGTTGTTTACCTATCATTGTTTACCAGCAACTCCCCCAATGTTTAGTGATTTGTTCTATGGTGCTGTCCATGTTGAGCAAATGGCAATGAATTAGCTCCTGAGCTGAAACAACAGGAACTAAAACATAAGAACAAGGAGCCGGAAGGAAAATGCCAGGAACTGAAATATAACAATGAAAATGTGTGTACAATTAAAAACCCATGGCTCTCCACTAGTAAAAAGACAACACTCCACGGGGCTCCACGTGGTAATCAATGCTTTAATTGAAGTTGAAACGACAGTAAAAATACCCACTACTCTCCAACAACACTCCATCGAGCTCCACTTGGTAACCCAAGATTTAATTGAAATTGAAACCCACGGCTTTCCACTGGGTAAGGAGACAATGCCACATGTTAACGCATGCTTTGATTGAAATTGAAATGCACACAAGCTTTAATTGAAATTGATGATGTAACAGTTTTTAATTGAAATTGAAACCCACGGCTCTCCACCTGGTAAGGAGACAATGCTCCACTTGGTAACACATGTTTTTGATTGAAATTGAAATGCACACATATGTGTGGGAATGAGGTTGAGGTAGTGACTATTCACTTTAAATGTGGCAATAAAGGGTTGTATACATATTAATTTTTGTTAATCATTTTAAGGCAGCATTTAAATGGGAAGACAATAATTTTTTAATATGATCAAGTAAATGTTAAAAAGTAAACAAGGTAAGGGATGTATTTAGAAATGTTAAAAAATTATCAACATTAAATTTTATTCATTAATTTAGGAGGACTACCAAAAATATGCCAACATCTCTAAGTCCAACAACTTCCTCTACACGCAAATAAAGTCACGCTGTCCATTGAAATCTAACACCGTCATCTAGAAGGTGAGTCATTGTAGATTATTTGGGATCGCTTTGAAGTCTAACACCACCAAAGGCGGGTCATTGTGGATTATCTCGCATCCTTCTATGCATAGCCACACTCTAATAGAGTCACGGCGACCAACCGCCAAAACTGACCTCTATTTAAAAAAACATTGAAGACTTTCTGGTGCTTTTCTTTGCCATCCTAGTCAATACGGCAATTTTTAACAACCGCCAAAACTGACCTCTAATTTAAAAAAATTGAAGACTTCTGGTGCTTTTCTTTCCCATCCGAGTCGATACAGCAATTTTTGGTAAGGGTGCATCACGTCCTCCTTAGTGACTAATATTATGGGTTTACTAGTTGTTATTGTTAATGACAATTGAATGAGATTGTATAGCTCGTGTAGTATTAGTAATGAAAGGTCTTCACCCTGCAATCAATGGTAAATTCCAAATTTTGTGTTCGTATCACATAATTTTGTGTGCAAATTTATGTATCTTATTGATATGTATAAACTAGCATAACTACATAATTGTGGTTCATGAAAGTTAATAAGTTTATTTCATTTAGCTAATTAGAATTTATGTTAGAATTTTCTAACATAAATTTTAATTAGGGTTTATAAATGAAATACCCCTAGCCATTATGTGCTATCTTAAATGGCTATCTTAATAAACCCCACATAAGATAGCACAACCACAATTATAAAATGGATTCTTGATAGAGAACACATGGTTTAAGATAGATTTATGCTGATTTATTATAAATTAAAAGAATATCACATTGATAGAGAACACATGGTTTAAGATGGATTCAAGCTGATTTATTATAAATTAAAAGAATATCACATATCTCCTTCCACACCTTCTGACACATCTCCCAGACTGGACAGACTTCGACTTGTGAAACCTTTTGATTTTTTTGTTATATCAGTGAATTGGGAACTCCGGAGGTTTATTTTCTTAATAGATTTCATACAACATGCGGAGTAACAACATGGCAAGCATTGACATCATTTAGTAATGAAGACACAATATATCGATGGAGAGTAAATCCTTTAGCAACTCATGGACGATGAGCCGCAAGGAGCAAGTAGGTGTCCAACACATAATGTAGCAAGAAAATTGCATAACTTTCTCAGCTTGGTGCCTAAACAATAGGAAATAGGCACTTACAAATCTTACAACCTATTCAAGATAATATCTATATTGAACTACTGTATATTAAACTGTGTATGTTTTCACAACTAATCATAATTGAACGATTGTTTACCATTCAAGATGGAAGCAATAAGCATGTATGATTTTTCTCTTCGCTCTTATAAATCCTACAAGATCATTGCATCAGACTCCTACATCTTTAGTTGACTTGATAAATGGAAATTAAAGTTTCATATTTGTTCATTATATTCTAACAGTTTCGACTTTTTTTGATCTGATAAATGCAATAGATTTTAGGTTTTGCTACTCCATCATGCCCCACCTTCCTTGAATTCATTTTCTCTCTAAAAAAATTTCAAATTTTATATGAATCAATAGATAATCCAACAACAAATACATATTGATGCTATTGTCAGAACTCAAAATATTGTAAAATATTATCCATTGGATGATGCATTACATTTGAGACTATTGTCAGCATTATTTTGAGAAATCATCCAAGAACAATTTTGATGAGTCTAGAGAAAACAGTAAGTTTTAAACCTATGAAGTAAAGCAATGCATATAGATTCTTAAGCAAAACAGAATTTAATCAATGGCTCATTCACATAGTACACAAAGATTTATACCAGAAACCCTCAACCGGGAAAACCTTTCTTATATTCATTATATCGAATTTCACCATTCACCATACAATATATACAATGTTTTTAGGTATTCCATAGATACCAAAACCCTAATCCATTAATCTAGGATTAATTTAGTAAACCGCTAAAAATAGCAAAATCCGCTAAAAATAGCAAAAAACCATCAGACACAGTTGTCGAATTTGATGCGCCCACACACACATGCAAAGAATATAACACATACCCAACATTCTCCCACTTCTTATTTTCTTTACATCCAGGGGTCCCAGTATTATATAGTCAACAATCCAGGGCAACAATGCCCATTGTTACTCTACACGAGGAGAACTTTTATGTGCTTACAAACTTTGTCATTGAATCTGCAACATTATTCAAAGTGTCAACCTTTTCCAGTGACACCTTCTTTTCCTCAACCATGTCTCTCACAAAGTGATACTAAACATCAATATGCTTTGTCTTCAAATGATAAGCTGGGTTCTTTGCCAAGAAGATTGCACTCTGACTTTCACAATCTAATCTCACTACTTGTTGTACCAACCCAATACCTGAACACAATCTCTGTAACCATACTGCTTCCTTGCTTGCATGAGTGGCTGCCATGTATTCATCTTCTGTAGTTGAGAGTGCCACTATAGCCTGTCTTTTGCTCATCCAACTAATTGCTCCTCCAAATAGGTTAAACACATACCCACTTGTATATCTTCTGCGATCCAAATCTCTAGCCCAATCTACATCAACAAAGCCATGTATGTCCACCACTCTATCCAATCTTGGTCTTCCTTGGTAGCACAATCCATAATTGGTAATGCCACACAAATACCTGAAGACCCTCTTTATTGTTGTCCAATGCTCCTTCCCTGGTTTTGACATATACCTGCTCAAAACTCCCACTGCATGTGCAATGTCCAATCTAGTACAGACCATTGCATACATCAAACTACCAACTACACTGGCATACATAACATGGGACATGTCCTCTTCTCCTTCCTATGTCTTGGGACACTGATTTGCAAATAGCTTTACCCCTATAGGAATAGGGACCTTGACCGGTTTAATTCCATGCATATTAAACCTCTGCAATATTGTCTCAACATATTTTCTCTGATTCAACAAGAGTTTCTTGTTTGCACGATCTCTTTTAATTTCCATTCCTAGAATGAAGTTAGAAGCACCGAGATCATGCCAAATTTGGAGGATAACTACGATTTCACCTCCTTGATAACATCCATTTTATTTCCTACCAACAACATGTCATCAACATACAACACCACATAAATGAAGTGATTACCAACCTGCTTGGAATATACATAGTGATCAACCCTGCTTCTCACAAATCCCAATCCAAGGATGTATGTGTCAAACTTTTGGTACCACATCCTAGGTGATTGCTTCAGACCATATAGTGACTTATTTAGCTTACAGACCATCTGTTTATTTCCCTTCACTACAAAGCCTTCTGGCTGCTTTATGTAGATTTCTTCTTCTAGATCCCCATGTAGGAATGATGTCTTCACATCCATCTATTCCACTTCAAGATCAAAAGCAACAACAATATATAAAAGAAATCTAATAGAAGTTAACTTAGCAACAGGAGAAAAAATCTCACCAAAGTCAATTCCCTCTACCTAGGAATAACCTTTTGCTACTAACCAAGCTTTGTATTTCTCCACTTTACCTTGTGCATTAAACTTCTTCTTG
>ML798040.1:253333-267328 GCA_009831015.1 Picea engelmannii | reverse complement strand
GAAATCTAATAGAAGTTAACTTAGCAACAGGAGAAAAAATCTCACCAAAGTCAATTCCCTCTACCTAGGAATAACCTTTTGCTACTAACCAAGCTTTGTATTTCTCCACTTTACCTTGTGCATTAAACTTCTTCTTGAACAACTATTTGCTACCAACCAATTTTCTTCCAGCTGGAAACTCAACTATATCCCATGCCTCATTCTTATCCAAGGCATCCATTTCTTCAACCATGGCCTTCTTCCAGAGTTTACTATCCTTTGAATTCACTACTTCCCTAACAGTTCTGGGATCATCATCAGTAATCGATAAAGAAAAATTGGAACTAAAATGAGGTGGAATGTACCTTTCTAGTTGCTTTCTATCTCTCACTGATCTCCTCAATACTAGGGTATGAGGTTCTTCATCTTCTTCTTATGGTTCCTCTTCTTCAGATGATTCAGATTTTGCATCATCCAACTCAAGCTCTATTCTCTCAGGTTCGTTTTATGTTGGTAGGAATTCTTGTTTAGACACATCTTTTACCTCTCTGAAAACAACATCTCGATTGTAAACAATTTTCTTGGTTTCTGGGTTCCAAAGCTTATAACCTTTCACACAATCTTTATAACCAATAAAGATACAATTTTCATCCTTTTTATCCATCTTACTTCTACTTTCCTTTGGAACATGTACATACGCATCACAACCAAACACTCTAAGATGTTGAAGAGAGGGTTTCTTTCTAGACCATACCTCATGTGGAGTTTTATCATCCAACACTGATGAAGGTGATCGATTGACCAGGTAACATGTTGTACCCACTGCCTTTGCCCAAAATTCTTCTCCTAACTCCGCACCACTGAGCATGCTCCTTTCTTTTTCCATCAGTGTCTTGTTCATCCTTTCTGAAAATCCATTATGCTAAGGAGTGTATGGAGTAGTCTTCTGCCTTTCTATACCACACTTCTTATAGAATTCTTCGAATTCATTTCCACATAATTCTCCACCATTATCTGTTCTCAATACCTTTATTTTCTTTTCTGTCTGATTTTCTACCAGAGCCTTAAACTCTTTAAATTTATTAAATACATCATATTTCTTTCTAAGAAAATAAATCCATGTGTACCTTACCTAGTGATGGAATAGGCACAGCTCCAAACACATCACTGTGTATAAATTCTAAGATCCTCTTTTCTCTTGTAGCACCAGATGGGAATCTTACTCGATTCTATTTACCATATATGCAATGTTTACAGAAATCAAAATCCAGAGTGAAATTAGACATAACTTCAACCAATCCTTTACCGTGTAGTGTTCAAAGGCCCTTTTCTCCAATATGCCCCAGTCTTTGATGCCACAACATGGTCTTATTTTCAGGGACGGTATTGGTCTTGTCTTCATTATTTGTCTGCTCAAGGACAACAAAACCGTTACACCCATTAGTATAAGTGCTTCCCAACAACTTGTATAGAGTTCCACACTAAACTCCCCTCATCAACACCATTGCTCCTCATACCATCTTGCAAGTTCCCTTTCCAAATACAGTATCCACTCCTGCATCTTCCATATTGCTTACATATATTAAGCTCCTGGCTAGTTTTGGAATGTGAAGAACCCCAGGGAGAGTTCTAATCCTTCCATCTTTTAGCAACAACTTAACTCTTCCACGTCCCAAGATTTTTGCTGTCGAGTCATCTCCTAGGAATACATCACCACCATCATATTTTTCATATTCAGAGAACCACTCCCTATGGGGAGTCATATGGTATGATGCACCTGAGTCGATCAACCATACATCACGGTCTGCATGTGTACTTGTAGATGCCAGGTAAACATCACCTCCTTCTTCAGTAGAGGTTTTTGCCTCTGTGGGAGAGGTACTATCAGATCCCTTTGGTTTTTCAACCTTCTTAGACTTGCAATTTTTCTTATAATGCATTGTTTTACCACACTTCCAACATTTCCTCAAAGATTTTCCTGGAGACTTAGATCTACCTGTAGATTTAGATCTCCACCCCAAAGGCTTATCAGGATTCCTGTCTTGCAGATGACCTCTTATAAATAAAGCATATGTGATATGACTATCCATGCTTTTTCGCCTCATCTCTTCAGATAACAAGGATGAAACTACATCCTCATACTTCAATGTAGGTTGAGTGGTACTACCTATTGCTACAACCAGATTATTCCAAGAGTCTCGGAAATAACATAACAAAGTAATACACTTATATTATTCTACAATTGTAATATTAATAGATCCAAGTTGACTTACCAGAGTATTAAAGGCATTTAGATGTTTTGTCACAGAATCTCCATCTTCCATCCTAAGATGATACAACTTCTTTCGAGGAAACAACTTGTTTACCAGGGACTTTGATTGATACAAATTTCCCAACTTATCCCATAGTTCCTTGGCTGTAGATTCTCCTAAGACATTCAACAACACTGAATCATCCAGGTAGAGTCGAATAGTACTCCTTGCTCTTCTGTCCAATTTTTCCCAATCTTTTTTCGACATACTAGTAGGTGGTGTACTAGTAGTGTGTGCACTAGTAGGTTGTGTACCGTTCGTCTGTATGCCAGTAGGCTGCGTACCAGTAGGCTGTGTATCAGGATCCACAACGATCCATTCCTCTTTGTCTACAAGAAGGTCCTCCATCTTCAACTTCCATAGCTCAAATTTTTTATCGTTGAACTTCTCTATCTCGATTCTATAAGAACTAACCATTCCTCTTTCTATACTCAAATCATCACTCCAAAATCTCCCACTAAACCCAGGTTTATCATAGACCCAAAATAAACTTGATCTATCAAAACCGAGCCAAACCCTCAGCAGCAAAGGCATTCCTCTGAAGCCAAAAATGAGATCTGATACCACATGTAAGGTTTAAAACTGTAAAGTAAATCAATTCATATAGATTCTTAAACAAAACAAAATTTAATCAATGGCTCATTCACATAGTACACAGAGATTTATATCGAAAACCCTCAACCGGGAAAACCTTTCTTATATTCATTATATCGAATTTCACCATTCACCATACAATATATACAATGTTTTTAGGTATTTCGTAGATACCAAAACCCTAATATCTTAATCTGGTATTAATTTAGTAAACTACTAAAAATAGAAAAATCCGCTAAATATAGAAAAAAAACCACCCAAAAACAATTTTTGGGGCGCTTCCCCGAACGCTGCGTGTAACCAGGGGGGGCATACTTTCCCCCCCTGGGCCCCCCCTAGGAAAGTGCCCGATGCACATGACACAAACAAATCACTACTACAAGGGATCATCAGACATAGTTGTTGAATCTGACGCTCCGACACACACACATGTAAAGAATATAACACATACCCGACAAAAATAATTTGTATGACTCCTAAGATTACCCTAATAATGAATGAATTAACAGAAAAAGAATTATCTCTTAATGCTTGGATTATTATTCTATATACATTCACTATAAATATGATACATATAACAATGCCTAGGAAAAATTGTTAAGCCCTCATCTTCCTTTGGCAGTATCTATGCATATTTTTCTGGTAAGTATGCAAAATTTTGTTAATTGTAATAGATGTTTATTAGAGTGACGTGAAAATGGAAATCCTTTAAAGACAGAGGCATCGCACAAATATTTAACAACAATTTGATATAATAGGAGATTTGAAACTGGTTGTTTGATATAATTTTAATGTATAAAATATTGCAAAAAATTGAATGCATAATATATTTAAATGAAGACGAACTTAGATGAACTTATGCTAGAAATTATACTAATTTAAATTCATAACTTAAATTATTTATTATAAATCTTAAGACTTTAGATTTTTCTTTAAAATATCCTTAGACATGGGCTACGTTGAAAAATCATTTTCCATTCTCTCAGTACAAAAATAACATTACTTGAATCAATATGTTGAAATCATCAAAGTCCAGTGTTATTAGCCAGAGTGAATAGATTGTTGCAGTTGTTGAACGAGCAAATTTAAGTAAAATACAGATCGAGATGCATGCATATCTGACCTTGCATGGCAGATTTGATGACTCCTTCATCTTGAGTGGAATGTAAACACCCTCAATTCACTCACAGTGAAAGGATAGCTGCAATGTGCAATAAAATGAGGCCATAATTTCAAATGTGTGTATGGTATTGCAGGGATAATGCTAAGAAAAGTAGGGATAATGCTAAGACAAGTATGTGTTATAAACCTAGGAATGAATAAAATGAAGAATTAACAAAGAAACCAATCTTTACTTGAACGATGGGTTGGTGATAGCTTTATGTACCATATTGATTTCTTGGCCTAACCCTCTCCTCCATAAGCCCTTGGAGTCTCTGAACTTCCTCTCACAATGTCCAACATCTTCAAATGGGGGTTGTATTTTTTAAAAGAAAATAGTGTCCATATAGAGTTATTGTAACATAATAAAAACACTAAAAAAACACCATACGCCAGGTTAAGACCACACTATCTCCACCAACATGCATGGAAAGCCTAAAACATAAATTTATCATAGTATCTCAAATAATATGGAAATTATAATTGAAGGAAACTAAAAGAATATTGAAATTATAATTGAAGGAAACTAATTGCATAATTTTTTATAGAAAAATATGTTACCTCATCTTGCTTAATGCTTTGATTTGAAACCCTTTTCCCAATTTGATGCGTTGTTCTATCTCTTTTGCTCCAAACCAATCAAAACACTAATGGTTCTATTGATTGTGCTAAAAATGCATATAATCAGTCCAGTATACCTCTAGAACATTGATATGCATACTATACTTGCAAGTATATGATGGAAGGCCATAGTATGAAATGATAAAAGTTGTAAAACGTGGGAGTGCATCCAATATGGAAAAAGTGGAATCCCATAAATTTAAATAACTTTAAATTGGAAAATGCTCATGTCTCCCATAAATTTAAATTGGCAAACATGGTCTGCCTCACGTATATGAAGCGTGCACCCAATATGGCAAACCTAGTATCCCATAAATTTAAATAAATTTAAATTGGCAAATACTTCTGTCTCCCATACATTTAAATTGGAAAATGTCAGGTATATGAAGTTCCTATCTCCCATACATTTAAATTGGAAAACATGGTTTCCATCTAATATAGTGAGGAGTATCATTCCTACCTCCAATGTAATGAGGCACATATCTAACATAAAATAAATTGGAAAACTTAGAAATAAGCACATGATACATGTAATCCCTAGTAATAAAGTTGAGCTAGTGTACGTTAATCATTCAAACTTTTCAATCCATGGAAATGAGTAATGCCTATTAAAATGTTGCAGAGATCTTAATCCTCTAAACACGGAAATCATATAGTGCTACAATAATTTTTTAATATGATTAGGTAAATGTTAAAAAGTAAACAAGTTAACGGATGCATTCATAAATGCAAGGAAGTTATGAATAGTAAATCTCATTCATTGATTTGGGAGGACCATGAAGAATATGCCAACATCTTCAACTCCTAGCCATCAGATTAGGGTTTTAGATTAAAAGGTCATTAATTGTGCCCATTTCCAATAGGTGTATGCCTATCGACGTAATTATTTGAAATAATTAGACACATTGATTTTTAGATATGCATTTTGTCACAACCCCATAGGACATTTGGATGAATCTTGCGATAATTAGTCTTCTAAGAGCGTTCAATACTGCAATGGTTCTTACTTGGTTGCTTCACACACTAAGAATACTTCATTGAGATTATGCCTCTTCACCTAGAGCATAAACATACTCTATTCTAGGCTACCGACGAGTCACATTCATACTCTAGTGAAACTCTTATTTACTTACACAATTTGTTAACACAATTAACACTTAGTCTTATTTAAGCATTCATCCATGAACATGAGAAATCAAGAGAAAAACTGCAGAGAAAAAACAAAGACAAAACAAAAATAGTTTGGGTGCCACAAACCATGCCTAACACCTGACTAAGTCTTTGTTATTGCAAAACAATTACAAATTAGCACTATCGACTCGGTTTATAATAGGTCAGAGTCAAACGACTTGCCTCACCTCACCAAGACACTCAAGAACAAATTTGTCACCACAAGACTCTCTGTTGCAACCGTCTTGGCAAGTCCCTGCGATGCACCTTAGATGTTCCCACAACCACAGACTTGTTTTCATTTTGTTTCTACAGAATTTCACCAAGCTAACACAAATTTTGGATCTTCTCCACACATGCTCCACAGACCTGTGTTTTGAGACTTCCCCAAAACCTTCCAAGTATCCTTCCATTTTGTAAAATTTGCCTCAGTTCATTGCCTCATACTTGCATCCATATATCTTGCCAAAAATGCTCGTATTCTCTCTTTGGTTTCCACCCTTGATTTTATAGGAGCTCCAAGGGTATCTTGTGTGAAACGATGGATCTCTTGCATGTATCGCACCCCTTCATGAATTGCACACTAAACCGACCATTTCACCCCTCTATGGACCCAGGGCACCCATCTAAGCTTGTGTGCCCATCAATCATTCATCTCTTGGACCGACATGTCCCATCCTTGGGTGCACATCCGTTACCTTATGCTCGTCCTTGTGTCGATTGTCATGTCTCTTCATGGGTTTTTCGATGAGTCATCCAAATTATCCAGCACACCCATGCTACTAAGGGTAGATGTGTCCACTCCTTGGGTGAGCTCCCAAGTTGCCCTGCCCTTTTCCCAAAAAAACCCAAGTCTTTGTCGTCCATCACAAGGAAATAAGGGTGTGTTCCCACTTGGGTGTGTATGTCACCATCATACCCCAAGGTTTTCCTTCTCACACACAAACATCTTCGTCTGACCAACCAATCATTTCCTCCTTGTTCTCTTCATTCATTCTTTTGTCAAATATTCCCAAGGAGAGTGCACGCTCAGCGGATGTCATGGGATACCCTTACATCCTCCCCCACTCCAAGTCATTGTCATTCCTGACAACATCCATCAACTTCCAAAGTGTCTTTGCTCATCTCTGGATCTTGTCACCACCCAACGATTGTTTCTTCCTAAACCGTTGTCATCAAGGAAAACCCCCCTTAGGAAGTTTCATGAGTTTATGAAGTGTCACTTCTCTTCGACTTATATTGCTTTTGTACTTTGGTTTGTCTACATTTCTCACCAAGGCACCTCTTGAAGGAACCCCATTGGCCTCACTTACCCCCACTGATTAAATGAGAAAACATGTTGCATCTAGTTTGAAGGTGAAGGGGGGTGGTCGGTTGATACATCTCCCTCATCTCCAATCCATTCCAAAGCCATCGAAAAAATATCACCATGTTTTTTTGTTATGTACTACATACCGACAAAAATGACATATACGTTTTCAGTGCACCCCATAAAATTTACAAGGTGCACTGCAAGCGGTGCGAGCTAAACGACTCGAACACACTCCGCAGAAAAAAATAAATTGAAAAACAATTCAAATTTTACTCAATTTCACAATTTAATCCAATAAAAATACAATGTTCAAAGAAATAAGGAATTTACTTGGACATTTTCTTGTCTAGGAGGCATGGTTGGCATGTAGTAAAAAAAATGAAGTTTTCCGACCGTATGGAAAAATTGGAATCCCACTAACCGATCTCCGAATGAAAACAAAGCAAGCGAGGAAAGTACTGAAGCCAGTGTGCTTTAGTTGGGTGAAGGTGGCACCACTGCTTAAGAGATTCTATGCACTGGAAATGGTAAAAATGGTTTTTTACCATCGGTTTTTCTTTTATTTACCCCTATTCTAGTGTTCTCACGTTAAGCGCACTGGTGCTCACCATTGCAAAAAAAACACTGTTATTTTTAAAAAACCATCTCATGGTGCACCATATGAAAAACAACGATGCGGAAAGAGTACAAAGGTGCACCAATATGCTTTAAGAAAAAATGTAGATTATGCATATCTTTTTTGTGCACCAATGTGCCTTTTTCATGTGTACCAGTGCTTGTGAGCTTATTTTAGATGATGTGCACCATTGTTTTCATATTTTTTTAAAATAAATATGAAATGATGCACCATTTTCTATTCGCACTAGTGCATTGATTTATGGTGGCACAATGTTGCAAATAGCGCAGTATTATTTAAAAAAAAAAACTTGCGATAGTGCACTAGTTTGGAACGCACTAATGCACCCAATGGACAATGATGCACTGGTATGATTTTTTAAAAGTCAAAACATGAAGATGGTACACCTTTTTTTTGTGCACCAGTGTCCACGTTTCATGCGCACCGATGCTTGCAAGCTTCTTTTATATGGTGTGCACCATTTTTTTTTTTTTTTTAAATAACTCTACAACACTGCACCATTTTCTATTAGCACTGGTGCACTGATTTCTTGTGGCGCACCGGTGAGTTATCATCTTATTAACACACTGTTAAAAAAAAATCCACTAAAACATCTTCCCACGCACCTCCGCCAGTGACCTTCACTACAAACGGATTTTTGGGCTATTTTTATAGGGGCTTCCGCAAAAACCTTCGTTATAGGGTGTTTTCCTTGTAGTGTGAGCTTCCTTCCATTTCCTGCATTAGACCATCCAACCATCATTCCACATCATCCAAGTTCATTCCCATAACGTTGTTTTCTCTATATGTCCATAACAACCATCTGCAAGGAAGCCATTTGTGTTCTTTCCTCCTTTCCTTCCCTTGCAGTTTCTTCTCACTTTGGATGTCCTCATTGTTCCTAGAACCTATCGTTGGTTCACCTTGAAAGTCCAATATTTTTTCCACTGTGGTGATCGTTGTTGCAAGTGTCTACACATTCTATCATCGTGAGTCACTCTACTTCCACAATTGAAAATGATTCATGAAGTGGAAAATTCTATCCTCTTCTGACATGTCTTTGATATCAAACATGAGCCCTATGAAATCCTTGTTGTACGATTGGATCTTACTAGCATGCTTGAGAGCCAACAATTGATTCCTTGCGATCCATGCTTGGTTCCCCAGACTAAACTATTCCTTAAAGGTTTCCTTTATCTCTGCCTAGTTTTCGATCTTCTCAATGGTTCTCCCAGTTGCTAAGTCTTCTACTTGGTTACTCCACCAAAGCTTAGCGATTCTTTTCAAGAACATTGTTGTAGGGTTCACCTTATCTTTATTCGAACTTTCGTTCAACTACTCCAAGTATTGTTAAATTTCCCAACATAAGTTTCCCAACAAATTAGCATTGTGAGTTCCATCATATGGCTTCAATTCCTTTATATTGATTCTCATTGGCATGAAATTAGAGCTCTGTCCATTAACCAAATATCATTTTAGCAATGTGATGGTGTCATATTGGTCCTTCAACCTCTGTGTGATTGTGGAAAGTAAGTTCTCCATTTCCTTGAGTCTCCTCTCAATTTCATTTGCCAAGGTGTTGGTCATCAAATATATAATTGACTGGAACTCCTAAATGGCTTTGTTAAACCCAAGCTTCATCTTATCCATCTCAGTCTCCATTTGGTCAACCTTCTCACAATGCTAGAACAATGTGTTTGTCATCTACTCGATGGTAGTATCCAAGATAATGATTCGATCCATCATATTTCCACTCTTAGGCTCCTTCTCGGTGTCACTATCATCACCCATGGATTGCCCCCTCCAAGTATCTTCACTTTACTTGTAGATTATCAGTTATCTTCGAAGTCTAACACCATCATATCAAGGCGGGTCATTGTAGATTATCTCGGATCTCTTTGAAGTCTAACACCACCAAAGTCGGGTCATAGTCGATTGTCTGGCATGCTTCAAAGTATAACAACGACCACCACACTCTAATAGAGTCACAACAACCAACCGCCAAAACTGACCTCTAATAAATAAAAATTATGACTTTCTGGCTTTCTTTGCCATCGAGTCAATATGACAATTTTTGGTAAGGGTGCATTGTGTCCTCCTTGGTGACTAATATTATGGGTTTACTATTTGTAATTGTTAGTGACAATTTAAGGGTTGCAACCTTGGTCCTGGACAATAGAGAACCCTTATTTTTTTCATTAGTATAGACAATTTAAACACATCTTCCATTTGAGTCATTGTTATCTTGGGGATATACTTGAGCATGAGATTGTATAATTCGTCATTGTTTAAGAATCTAATTGAGCATGAGATTGTATAACTCATCATTGTTTAGGAATCTAATTGAGCACGAGATTTTATAGCTTGTGTAGTATTAGTAATGAAAGGTCTTGACCATGCAATCAATGTGCAATTCCAAATTTTGTGGTTGTACTTACTTTTGTACATAAAATTAAGTTTGTGCAAACTTATGTATCTTATAGATACGTATAAATTATTTTAAATCTTTCGACACATTGATTTTTAGATATGCATTTTATGACAATCTCACATGACATCCGGACAAATCTTTCGATTGTGCGTCTCTTGAGAGCGTGCGAAACCGTGATGGTTCTTACTTGGTTTCTTGGCACAACAAGAATACTTCATATAGATTATGCCTCTTCACCTAGAGCATATACATACTTTGTTCTAGGATACCGACGAGTCACATTCCTACTCTAGTGCAACTCTTTCCTACTTAGACAATTTGTTAACACAATTTAACACTTATTATTATTTAATCATATATCCATGAACATGAGCATTCAAGAGAACAACTGTGGAAAAAAATGAAGACAACACATAAATAGTTTGGGTGGCACAAACCGTGCCTAACACCTGACTAAGTCTTTGTTATTGCAAAACAATTTCAAATTAGCACTACCGGCTCAATTTACAATAGGGCATAGTGAAATGACTCACCTCACCTCACCAAGACACTCAAAATAAAAAATTTCACCACAAGACTCTATGTCACAATCATTTTCACAAATCCCTATGGTGCACCTCATATGTGCCCAAAACCATAGACTTTTTGTCATTTCATTTCCATATACTTTCACCAAGCTAACACAAATTTTGGTTCTTCCTCACACATGCCTCCACAGACTTGCGTTTTCAGACTACCCCAAAACTTTCCAAGTATCCAAACCTTGAATACTTGTCTTCCATTTTGGAAACTTTACCTTAGTTCATTGCCTCAGACTTGCATCCACATCTCTTGCCAAAAAATTTCTTATTCTCCCTTTGGTTGTGCACCCTTGCTTTTTTAGGAGCTCTAACGGTCTCTTGTGTGAAACGATGCATCTCTTCGGTGTGTTGTGCCTTTTCATGAGTTGCACACTCAATCAACCATTGCACCCCTTCGTGGACCCAGGTCACCCATATAATCATGGGAACCCATCAATCATTTGTCTCTTGGATCGACGCGCCCCATCCTTGGGCGTGTGCCCCTTTCCTTATGCTCTTCCTTGTGCTGATAATCATGGCTCTAAATGGGTGTGTCGATGGAGTCGTTCCAATTCTCTGGCATGCCCATACTACTAAGGGTGGATGGGTCCACTCCTTGGGTGAGCTCCCAAGTTTCCCCGCCCTTTGCCAAACACAACACAAGTATTTTTCGTCCATCGCAATGAAAGAAGGGTGTGTTCCTGATCCAAATTATTTTTAGAACGAAATGAAGAAAGAGATATAACAATGAAATATACAAAGATATTGCAAGATACACAGAAATATTACAATAAAAACAAAGATACAGTAAGGGACACTTTGCTTATTAATGAGAGAATGTACATAAATTGTAAAATTACAGAGTGAATGACTCGCTAGAATGGTGGCAGCTTATCTCTGAGAAGCGATGTGATGGATGTTCTCATTCACAAGAAGATGATGATGTTTACAATAAGTCTCTAGAGGCCTTTTTAACATGAATAAAATCTAGAACCCTAACCTCGGAATATGAAACACCAAAAGTCATGTGGGCCACGATGGGGTAATTTGGTATGTCAACTTCCCAAGGGTGTAAATTTTGCATAAAATCTCTGATTGGGGCGCACGATAGTTCATTTGAAAGGTCTATCCAATGACTAAAATTTTTTCCATCACACTCTGGCTAAATTTTACAATGTGACTATGGAAGATCCAAAAAACATTTTTTAGGGCCTCAAAACGACCCCGAAAGTTTAAGACTCGAAAAGATGTAGAAACAATTTCAAGGTGGAAACCTCTATTTTGAGCTAGTGGAATAGGTGGGTGGCCACTGATTTCCTCCTAGATCAATCCTACCCCCTTAGGAAGAAATGGTATACATTGCATGAAGTCACTGATGAAGCTTTTGTTGAATCTAGATCTTTGAGATTTTCTTGATTTGATGAAGAAGTTGTCCTGCTTAACTTGTGGAAATTTGTTATGAGCCTATTCTTGGAGGGATTGGATCCATTTAACCAATTTTGTTGGATGATGTGTTATAACTTCGCTTGACTGGATATTGTGGAGGAACCTTTGTAGGTGCAATAAGAAGATATTGGTGCTCTTCTACAATATTTTTGATCTGCTTCTACTGGATAGAAGGGTTGTGGGTTGAGGCTACAATGATTGCGATGTCCCTCTGTTATGAACATATTGTGAAGCGGATAAAATTTTTGTTATGAGAGATTACTTTGTTTCATTTTTTTCTTGGGACAGTAGTCAAAACTACCTCTTGTATCCTATAGAGATAACTCCCCAGAGTAACAGTGAAGCTATGAGGTCAAGATTCATAAACAAGATGGCTCTTCCACATTTATGGCTAGCCTAACAGAACATTACAGACTTCTAGTGGGGCAACATCACACAATACCTCAGCCTTGAGGGGCTTGATGTCGTATGACAAGAGACACTGTTGGTTGACACAAAGATCTCATCCCTGGAGAAGCCATCTGATGTTGTATGAATGCAGGTGTGGTGTTCTTGGAAAATCCAACTGCTTGACAGTCTCTGTTGAGATGAGGTTCTTTTGGCTTTCGCTATCAACAATAAAATGAAGTGGGGTCCCCTTCATCCACATTTGTGAATGGAAGAGGTGCTCTCCCTCCTCAGGATCCTCTAATTCTTATGGTTGGATTGTTTTGGTCATGACAATAGCAATGGGCTCTGCATCAATTATATGTTTCCTTTTATTAGTGTCTGAATCAGAGTCTAAGCCGACGATCGGATCTATTTCTTTGACCTCAGCCCCCAATGGATGTTTTGATCGACATTCATCGGTGTTGTGCCAAGGGATTTTGTGGAATTCACACCACTTCCCAGTTCCCTTCTTCATCTTCTTGTTTCTCCTCTTTTCTTGTGTCTTAGACATTTTTTCTTGAGGTTGTTTATTCTGTGAGTTAGGAATACCTTTACCATGCTTTGGTTGTTATGTATTTGTAGACCCAAATTCCCACTTGTTCTTCTGCTTAAATTTCTGCTCAATTTTGTAAGCATTTCTATAAGCGATACCCAATGATCAGATGTCTAGAAACTCCATTTCAGTTTGGATGTACCTGTGTAGAGCCCTGCGGTATTTGAAAACTATATGTTTCTCAAAGTATTTTATACCTATCTTGGTGCACAAGGTATGGAAGGTATATTTTAACTCCGACACTGTTTGGTTCCGCTTTTGATGCAGCGTGGTCCATCTCATGTACTGGTAATATTGCTCCTTGACCGCATACATAAAAAAATACCAAGTGGGATCGTTCCCAAATATTCCATACTCCTCTGTGGAATTTTTCTCCCAATAAGTTTCCCACCAATGTTTGACATGGGGGAGAGCCTTATAGAGCACAAAGGTGATCTTTTCTCTGTCGAAAAAATTGTGAATAGAGAAACAACCTTCTAGAAAATTTAATGATTTTTCTGAAGCATCTGCATCGATCTGACCTTCAAATATGAGAGTATCAAAATTAACTTGTACCTTGAATGGGGTATCATCTCCAAATTGACTTCTTGACGAATGCGCGGCTTTTATTGTTGACGATATTTGAAGGATTTGGGAAAAATTCTCCAACATCTCATTCCTCTTTTGCATGAGGGATTCCACGAGCAATAGCTTGATGGGATCTTCTTCTCCCGCATCTCTCTTTTATTCTTCCATGGGAGGCTACTTGGGCTGACTAGAGAAGTTATCCTCAAGGGAAACTAGCTCAAGACCCAACTCTCTGTACCCTAAC
>ML798040.1:183627-224440 GCA_009831015.1 Picea engelmannii | reverse complement strand
TTATATAGTCCTTTGAATTAAACTTTGAAAAAGAATGGAGAATGTAAGAATTCAAGTTGAGTGCAAAGAAACAATTTTAGGTCATTGTAGAATTGGTGGTACCCATAAATGATAAAAATGGAAGCAAGAAAGTCAAAATCAATGGTGGTATCCATGGCTTGGCCACAGGGCTGGCCACCCGCGGCCTCCTCACAGTCCAACAATAAAATTTTGGCTGTGGGTGGCCAGCCCTGTGGCCAAGACGTGGGTAATTTAAATGATTTTATGTATTTGATTAGAATTAAATAAGAGAAATCATTTTTATCCATATCTCCCATTTCTGTTTGAAGGACTGCAATACCTGCATGTGTGTTGCACTCCAATGATAATTCACAGGGATGTGCAGACTGCCAACATATTTCTCGACAACGATTTGAATGGAAAAGTGTGTGGTTTCGGTCTCTCAATGATGACAATGGATAGGAAGGCTCCTATTGACACTCTAGTGGCAGGAACTTACGGATACGCAGATCCAGAGTAAATACTTGCATTCTCTTTGGAATATTCTTTTGATGGTTGAGAGTAGTGGCAATTTCTTTCATTTTTGGACATATTTTTACAGGTATGTTATGAGTGGTGTGTTGACGCAAAAGAGTGATATATATAGTTTTGGAGTGGTTTTGTTAGAAATCATATAGGACTCTACCTGAAGGGGAAATGTCTCTCCCAGAATGGGTAAGAATTTATTTGTAATTAATCATCCAAATTAATTCATGATTTTCAAGCATGTGACTACTAATAATCATCTATTTACAGGTGAGAAACTATGTGGGGATAAAATAAAACCCTATCAAAATAGTGCAAATCATAGACAAGAAGATGGATGGGAACTATGACATGAAATCAATCACTATTGTTACCAAAGTAGCACTAATTACGTTTAAAAGTAATTACATTAAAAACTAATTACATTTGAAACTTACCTGGTGCGTCCACGCTCACGACCTCTCGACGACCAAAGATGCGCTCATGACCTCACGAGCTCACGACCTCAACACGCAACAGACCTCAACACACTCACAGACCGCAACACGCTCACAGATCACAACAAACCGCAACGCGCTCACGACCTCAACATGTAACAGACGAGATCTCAACACGCAACATACTGCAACACACTCACACACCACAACACACTCACAGACTACAATAGACCGCAACGAGCTCTCGATCTCAACATGCAACAAACGAGCTCTCCATAAACGACTCCCAATTTTGTGAAATGTTCCAAATTTGTTGTGTGGTTAATATATAAACCATCTTTCAGCCGAAAGATAGTTCGGTCAAACAACTTTTCGGCCGAAAATGTGTTCGACTGAAAACTCTTTCGGCCGAAACATAGTTCGGCTGAAAGATGATTGTCGGAAAGAAAATATCCGATCAACTAAATTTGTACACGTAAATCGAGTGGGCAGTTACTGCACCGTTCGATTTGACGTTTATTTTTTCGGCCGAAAAATAGTTCGGCCTAAAAAAATTATTAGTTCGGCCAAAAAAATGTTTTTCGAAATTTTGGAGGCCTGATTGTCACGAAAGTGTAACCCACCTTCGTGATTTCACCCTTATATAAAATAATATGCACCAGTGTGTTACCTCAAAGAAACCCCCCCGGTGCATTAAAAAATAGAAAGCACCGATGCCTTTTTGTAACAAACAAGGTTAAGTTATTATCAATAACACAAAAGCATCGATGCGTATTAATAACACAAATTCACCAATTAATATTAATAATCCTAGAGCACCGGTGATTATTAATAACACAAAAGCATCGTTGCTTCGTATACGCTAAACGCACCGAAGGCCAATTTTTTAATGTAATTTGTGGTATTAAATCAATATTGAAATTAGTGCTAAATGGTTACATAAAAGCATTGGTGCACATTTCTTATGAAACACACCAATGCGTTGTAATATTAAATGCACCGATGAGATTAATAATTAAAATACATCGAGAAACATCGACACGTGATAGTGCAATTATTGTTATCTTTTAATTCCATTATTTATAAAAAAAAATTACATATATGTTATATTTTGATCAGTGAATTTGGCTATGATGTTTGGATTAATTTGTTATATCATCATATTTTGCATCTCTTCATTATAATATTTAATCAACAATGTCACATTTCACAATGACATTGAACAACGTAGTATAATCAATTAAAACATATTTTATTATATTAATAAGACGGTATTTGTCATACAAAATGTGGCTTTATCGGTAATCCCTTATATTTCAATTGGGACACTATGTCCATTACATTAAACAAAAATGTTTGATTTCACAAACGATTATTTAAAAAAAATTCAATTGCAGCTTGCATTGATATATGAATATATTGGTCATCATTCTTCACTGAAATTGTTGTTAGTGCTCGAGCTACTTCCATGCCTTGGGTTATTTTTCTGAATGTTTGGTTGATTTCCTCGATTGTTATCATCTTCTTCAAGTTCCATCTACAAACATAAAAAATTAATTGTAATGAGTCTATCTACATTGGTGAGAATAATAAAATTTGAAATAAATAATATACATGAATGTAAATTGAAAAGCGACATATATGCAAATCAAGAATTGACTCATGAATCATTAACATATGTTCAAAATCAAATCTCATGCCTTGTTTCAATAATACTTATGTTGGCTCAGTTCCATACTTTGTTTCCTGCAAGTTTTATACCCCATAATAAATCATAGATTTAATATAAAGTATTATTTTTGTTTCATTAATTATAAAATGATAGAAGGAAAACAACATAGATTATATTTACAAATTCCAAAATTAATTTTTGATATTCCAACATATACTCACAACCCTTAATTAACCCAATGTCAATCAATGTTTCTGATGTCTCTTTTTGTATATTAGGACCTGTTTGAAGACATTCAAGGATGGTTGTTGCAAAACAACTTAAAATATACAAAAAAAAACATAAGTTGTTATAAGGAAATAATGATTACTCACAAACTTTGCTATCAAACCTTTTCTTCCTTGTCATCTAGTTTTATGTGCAGAATGAGWTCCATTTTCTTTTCTTTTCTTTAAGARAATATTTGAAAATTAATATTTAATGYTAAATTAWTTATTTGTACCTATGAATTATCCAATGTATCAAATGACTTAAGTTATATGAGGATATTATTTTTGGATTATAAGTATGAACTTCACCATCGGATGATATTACAATTTTCACTTTTGATTTTCCTTATTTTTTAAAAGTGCATACAAGAAGTTCATCCAAGCAGTAAGGAACTTACCTAGTATCATTGGAAGTGTCATTTCACTTGATCAAAGTGGATGGAATGATTAGAGTAGGAGGTTTATGTACATAAATAAGCTTGTGTTCAAGCATCTTTTTTTTAGTTTGCAGAGAAGTTAACTCCAGTTTGAAGTTTATTAGAGCAATTGTTTTGGTTTTCGGTTTGTATAGACAATATGTTTATGTTGTGAATGAGAGGGTAAGAGAGCAGGTCCAGATAAAGTTCCATATTCATCGAGCAATAATGAAAGACATATTTTATAAAAGGACCAAGGAAAAAAATTTCATGATAGGAGATCTGGTCCTAAAGTGGGATGCCCGAAGGGAAGCTAAAGGGAAGCATGGGAAATTTGATAATCTTTGACTTGGACCCTTCCAAGTTGATAGGAGATCTGGTCCTAAAGTGGGATGCCCGAAGGGAAGCTAAAGGGAAGCATTCGAAATGCGATAAAAATGCATATGAGTTGGCCTAGCTAGATGGAGAATTGTTTGGGGATTCTAATAATGGAAGGTTCCTCAAACACTTCTTGCAGTACTCAACACTGCAAAACTTCTTACCCTGTACATAAATAATTATATTTCATTTATTTCCATGAATTTGTAAAATTTACTTCATTCACCTTGTGTTACATCAAGAAGTAGATAGAGTTCTAACATTGAAAGTTGTTGACCACTTTTGTTTCACATATGATATCAGTTTTAAGGTATGAGGGAGATGTATCATTTCGAGGCAGACTCCATAACCCAATAAAAGAAGGCACTTGGTATACAGTTCTCAATAGACCACTATGGTATGTTGTCCCCATTTGAGTCAATGTTAGTACCATATTTGACCCAACCAATGATATGAAGGTTTGTCTAAGTTATAAGGATGAGAATGAAAAATCTAGAGACATAGGGAGAGCTTCTAGATCCTCTGAATGGTCAAGACTCAAGCTATTTTGAGGAAAAATTAAGAAAACAACATAAAATCCATGCCTTAGGCACCTAAGGTAAGAAATAAACACTTGGGAACTTATTAGAAGTCAAAGTAGGGCCTATCACAACTTAAAAGGCCTAAGTTTTACTATTAAGGAGCTTACCATAGGACTGGGACCTAGGAACTAGGTGCCAACAAATATGCGAGACTCGACCAATCAGATAGTTACAGGGGAGGCAGATAGGAGGCTGGCAATAAATGGTCTAGATGTGATTAGGTGTAGGATCAGTGGTTTAGATTAGATGTGTTTGACATATCTCATATCGGATATCGAAGCCTCCCTTAACCATTATCTTATGACCTTATCATATAGTTGATACCTCATATCTGGTATGTTGGATACCTCATCTTCTTCGAAAGTATAATCATTTATTGGTTCTCAATTGATCAACATTATAGATTGGATATGGTTTACATACCTCATACTATATATGAGAGTCTTGTTTAAACATTTATGTAATGGATTTACCATATACTTGATATCCGATATACCGGACCACCAGGGTAATGAGACATTTGAACATCATCATGTACCGGATAGCAAAGTCCCATTTAGCATTATGTTATGGAGTTACTGATATACCAAATATCTGATACACCGACCATTGGGCCATTGGGAGTCAAATTGAATGAAACACGTCTCCATGTTGTTTCCGATCTAGTGCCAACTCAACATTCTACCATAGATACTCGTAAGGACCTGTGACAGTGTGGTATGCTAGCAAAGAACTCATTAGATAAAATTAGAATCTACCACCTAGACAAAGAGGAGCAACTGGAGAAACAAAATAACATATCTAGCTCAACAACACATATTTTTCTCCCCTCCCACATCAAATCCAACATGGGCTAGTATAATGTCACCATGTGTTTGTGGGACTATGATGACATTAGCAATGACATTATTGTAACTTATTTGATTTTTTCAATTTAGATTTTATTGAGGAAGATTAATGGTCCATATTGGATCGAGCCCTAGATCCATGGTCCAAAATTGATTTTTTCCCTGAAGTGTACTGGATCGTTGAGCTATAGGGATTATTTTCTAATCATTATCATTTATATTGGTTCTGGCTCGATCCAATTGGTCAATAGGGACCACTGGATTGTTGGGCTATTGGGAGGTTAAGCCTTTGAGCTATCACAACACAAGCCTTCAATCACCGGGCCACCAAGAACATAGAACCCCTAGGACCTCCAGGCATCAGGATAATGGAATGAACTTAGGCGAAACCTTGTTGCAACACACTTTGATCTAGTTTGAAGATCAACAATGTAGATATGATAAGGTATAGGATCTATGGTTCAAATTGGATCTGGTTGACATATCTCATATCAGATATTAGATCCCCACTTAACCATTAAGTTATGACCTTATCATATAGTCAAGACCCGATATTTGGTATGTTGGGTCCCATGGTTAAAAGGTAAAACTTTGCACAGAGTTCCGTAGCCCACCCATTTGTATTCAAATTACATGGGAGCACCTTTGAAATGTAAATTCATCCAAAATGTATCTCATAATGAATGTGGGATAAACCTTTATGTTTCAAATCAATGGTCAATATTTCGCATTGGGATTGATCTAATGAATATTGAGTTCTATGGCTTCTGCAAAGTAGTTTTGGGTATCTATCAAATAGGCGACAACGGGAAAAAGGAATAGTGGTTTTCTTAAGATCAAGAAGCAATAAACGAATCTAAGAATTATTGATTGGTTTCAAGTGGAAGTTTTTGAAGATTAAAGCATCTATAAAAGATAATGAAGGAACTCATTTTAAGGGGAAATGATTCATGTAACAATAACAATAATTATGCATGTCAAATTAAACATTTTTTATTGAGGGGAAACCATTCAAGAAACAAGAAGCAGTAAGTGAATTTAAGAAGTAGTAAATGGTTTCTAGAAGAAGTTTTGATGGTGAGTGTAAAGATAAAAGAAAGGAGACACTCATTTGGAAGGGTCATAACTTTGGGGAATTTACGAGGCTCTGATACTAAAAGATGATATATTAGAAACCTCAAGCACAGATAGATGGTGAAGTAGAAGGCACCAAGAGGTTCATACCCTGCGTTATGTTTTAGTCTGTAACCCCCTTTATTATTGTGTATGTGTTCTTGTAAACCACCCTCTCCCATTTCGACTTCTTGTATCATATTTTATTTATAAGAAGCTCAGACATCAGATTATACACCATATTCAATGTTACTTTGTGATGTCTAGTCATGGAAAATACGTGACTTCCTTTGTACAAATGACCATTTATTGTCATTTCTTTATGCATTTAAATGATTTGTAGATGGTAACTCCATGTATTTGAATGTATTAGGATGTATAACTATTTGAAGCATGTTTTCACTGATCTATAAACATTTGTTAGAACTGCTAAATTCTTAATTGCTCAACAGATTATTCTTTTTCCATGAGCTACATGATTCATTCTCAGTAGTGCTCTGTATGTTTATATTTTTTTTTTCCAATTACCCAATTCGCCTACCTTTAAATATTGATTGTATGAAACACTCATGGAAATATTCCTCCTGGATGTTATGTTTTTTATCATTTGAGTTGAGATTATTTGAGGGACGAGAACTTTAAGAAAGAGAGAGAGAGAAAAAATTAACAAATTTTGCATAATTTACTTTACTACATACATGGATTTAAGACTCATCATAAGTTTTATCCCCTGGGGTGCCTCAAAATCATTCTAATAATAGTATAGAACATATTAATGGATATCATATTCCATGACAGGTCCAAGAATATTGAGATCAGGTATCACTTCATCCGATATAGGATCCGAGCATTCAAGCTTCAATATATTTCCACAGATGAGCATGTTGAAGACATTTTGACGAAACGTTTGGTTAAAGGGAGGTTTTTATTCTTCATGGAAAAACTTGGAATGGTTCAAAATACCTTCCTGACTAAGAGGGAGTGTTGATGTTTGTAGCATCAAACAGGTATTTCCATACAGGTATAAGTGTCTAAATGTGTGGAAGATGCCAAGCCTTCTACTTTAGTAATTTTCTTTAACTAAAGGTATTATTAAAGTAAAGTTCTTTTATTAATTAGTTGATTTTTATTTAATGAAATGCTAAAGTTATTAGCATTATTGAATTAAATCTTAGCCATTGATCTCAAGTGAGATGATATTTAATCTCAGTCGTTAATCACTTTGGAGATTAGGATCAGGTCATAACTCAAATTATAAAATCAAGGTTAGGGTAAAGGAGGAGATACTTTTATTTATATATAGAGAGAAAATAATTACTTTTGGTTAAGGAGATCTTGGATAGGTGGAGAAGGAATTTCATCTAGAGATCAGTACAGGTCATGGAGAAGAGAGAATAAGAGCATTCAGAAGAAGATCCAACAGATCAAAGACAAAACATAAAGAATGGAGTTGTATGCATTGTGCAAGTTAGTCAAGGTACTCGTGTACATGAGATACAACATAGGAAAGCATGTAAAATTCTAAGACAGATAGTGTATGGGACCGTATAGCCAAGGAGGAGTTGCTAGGGCTTGTAGATGTTATCTTTAGTTTTCTATATTTCTCTATGGGCCATTTTCCATGTAAGAGAACCCTTGTAAGCTTTGATATGATTCTAATGATAAGATTATTTGAAGGGAATAAATATTTGTGTGTTTGAAATTGGTTTCTTTGATTCCACTATTTATTTTGGTTAATTATTCCATCAAGTGTATTTTGTTTTGTGAGATGATAATCTAATTTACAGCGAGGAAATAAACACTAAACAATTTACTTGGATTCCATGATTATAAAATTAACAATTTTCAAGGAGATATTAGGAATATTAGGCCTTCTACTTTAGATGGTGATCATAAGAAAGAAAAAGATGTAAAATCATGGTTGTTGGGAATGAGGAAATATTTCCAATTGAACAATTATTCATCAAATGTAGAAGCCAAAATTGTATTCTAACATATTCAAGGAAAATCATCTATGTAGTGGGATCCACTTAAGCAGGTTAATCACATTGAAGAGAAGAGGATCTCATGGAGGTAGTTTAAAATATATTTCCAATAGAAATACTTTTCAAAGTAATGTTATGAAAAGAAGATGAACGATTTATTTGAGCTCAATATTGGAAGCATGACCATGTATATTGATTATAAGAGGAAATTCTTGGAACTTCTAAGATATGTGAACTTCATTAGGGATGAGAAGGTCAAAATTAAAAGGTCCTTGAGTGGAATTCCATCATTATACAAGGATAAAATTTAGTTTGATGAGCCCAACAATTTGGAAGAATCCATAAGAAAAGATAATTATTTGTATGAGAAAAATGAATGAAGAAAATCTTTCAAAAAGGCCTGGGATGATAAGAATAAAGGAAAGATTGATCAGAGGAAGAAGGGATTTAAACCACCATTTTTCAGGAACATATCCCAAACATATTAGCAAGGGAATCCAACAAAAGGTGAACACAAAATGATGGATTCCTTGGGGAAAAGGACAAGACAACAACCCATAAAGTGTTTGGGATGTGAAGGAGACCACATATACAAGGATTGTCTTGACACAAGAGATATGATGAGGACTATGAAAAAAATTCAGGAAGTTGACGCAATGGATGATATGGGAAGAATCATGCCAAGGATTTATGCAGCCTTGGACAATAGACAAACATACTACCAATCCAAAATGATTGAGGTAAAAGGTAAGATTGATAATCAATCCATATCTATTTTAATTGATTCTAGATATACTCTTGACTGGTTCATCTAACCAATAGAACCAAGAGGAAAATCAATGAAATTGTCAATAATTGCCCAGTAAGCATGAATGTATTTATCACTAAGTAATATTTGAAAATCATAGAACTTGGGTTATATGATAACTTAATTGGTATGGATTTGTTGGAAAAGCATAGTGTTTTCCTAGATTGCTACAACAAGGCTTTCACATGCCTTAATGAGGAAGGGAATTCTAGGATGGTGCAAGGTATTCCAAGAACTACATCTATTAGAGATATTTCATCACTACAACTAAAAAGAAGTTTTAGTAAAGGGTGCCGAATATATGCAACCCATATGGAACAATGAACAAAGGATGAGGAACCATGTCTTGAAAACTATCCAATTTTAAAGGAATACGAAAATGTATTTGGGGAGTTGATAGGATTTCCACCAAATAGATATATTGACTTCTCTATTGACTTAATTCCTAGAGCTCCCCAAATGTCAAAAAATACTAACATAATGAGCACACTAGAGATGAAAGTGTTGTAGATGCAACTAGAATAGTTTCTTAAGAATGGATACATACATCAAAGTGTCTCACCTTGGGGTGCCCTGATGCTCTTTATGAATAAAAACAATGGAAATTTGGGGTTGTCTATTGAATTCAAACAAATTAATAAGGTTGCAGTAAAGAACTGTACCCTCTACCATGGATTGATGGACTTTTCAATTAATTGAAAGGAAAAAATATATTTTCCAAGATTTACTTAAGATCGGGTTATTGTCAAGTAAGAATAAGAGAAGAAGACACCAGGAAGATAGAATTTCGGACAAAGTATGACCATTATGATTTTTTGGTGGTGCCATTTGGCTTGACAAATGCACTAGATACTTTTATGTGTATAACAAATGGAGTGTTCAGGAATTACCTAAACAAATTTATCATTGTCTTCTTCGATAGTATTATTATCTACTCTAAGATAAAAGAGGAGAATAAGAAACATTTAAGGATGGTGCTACAAGAGTTGAGAGAGTACAAATTGTATGCCAAATTAAGTGAATGCACTTTCTATCAAAGATAAATCCATTATTTAGCCCACATTGTCTCTAAGGAGGGAATACTAGTGGACCTTGAGAATATTGAAGGAATCAAAAGTTGGCCAATGCCAAAGAATGTTTCAAAAGTGATATCATTTATAATATTAGCTAGATATTATATGAAATTCATTGAAGGATTATCCAAGCCTCCACATCCAATCAATTCACTACAGAAGAAGGGAATAGAGTTTGAATTGAATACCAAATGTGAGAAGAGTTTCCAACATTTGAAGGAATTGTTGACCAATGCACCTATTCTAAATGTTGCATATCATGATGAATATTTTGTTGTGTGCATGGATGCATGCAAGGAAGGGTTTGGTGGATTCCTTACACAAAATGGGAACTTCATATGTAATGAGTCAACGAAGCTTAAGGATCATGAAAGAGATTATGCTACTTGTGACTTAGATTTGACATCCATAGTTTAGGCCTTAAAAATGTGGAGGAATTATCTCATGGGAAGAAAATTAAAACTAGATACATATCACAGTGTTATGAAACATTTGTTTGAGCAGGCCACACTAAATGCCAAAAAAACTAGATGGATGGAATTTCTCAGTGAATACGATTTTGACATCTATCACATCAACGGAAAAGAGAATAAAGTGGCTGATGCACTTAGTAGGAGTGTGTATGAAATGCATGTTGCATCCATTAGTATGTATAGGAAAAACTTAAAAGATGAAATTCTAGAACCTATAAAAACATACCCACATTATGCATAATTTAAAGAAAGATTACAACAAAATAATGTTCAACACAAATATAAATGTTACAAGATGGAAGATGGGATCCTCTTGTTCAAGGTCAAATTTATGTTCCTAGCACTCAAGAATTGAGAAATATGGTGTTGAAAGAGATGAAAAATGTACCCTACGTTGGACATCCAGGGTACTAGAATACAATTGTAGCAGTAAGAAACTAGTATTTATATTTGGAAATGAAGAAATATGTGGCTGATTACATAGCTTGATGCATGGAATGTCAAAAAGTAAATACTAAACACATGCATCCAATAGGATTATTACAACCATTTCCCATTCCTGAATAGAAATGGACAATATATTTCAACACCAAGTTTCCAAGAACAACAAGGCAGCATGATCCCATCATGGTATGGGTGGACAGACTTACAAAGGATGCACGTTTTATACTAGTGAAAATGACTCACAAAGAAACCAATATTGTAGAGAATTATATGAAGGAAATTTATAGGCTACGTGGTGTGCCTTAGGAACTTAGTGTCAAATGGGGATCCCAAGTTCACTTATAGATTTTTGAAGGGATTGTTTAAAGGATTTGGGACTAAATTGAAATTTAGTATGGAATATCATCTATAGTTAGATGGGAAAACATAAAGGACCAATTGGATAATTGAAGATATGTTAAGAATGTATGTGATGGACAAACCTTCCAAGTGGGAAGATTGCATTCATCTAGTTGAGTTTACTTGTAATAATGGGTATCAAGAATAATTGAATATGATCCCATTTGAATCCTTGCATGGAAATAAGTGCAACATGCTCGTAAGAAAGGACACCTAGAAAACATAGTAGTTATTGAGCCAAAATTACTAAAGGAAATGGAAGAGAAGATGGTAAATATCAGGAAGAATTTGAAGGTTGCACAGGACAAAAATAAGAGTTGTGTAGATAAATTCATGACATATAGGTAATTCAAAGTGGGAGAGAATGTTTTTTAAATGGTTAAATCCAAGAGGAGATCATTGATATTGGGAATTTTCCCAAAGTTGGAAATGAGATACTCTGGGTTGTTTTAATTTTTAGAGAATATGGGCCCAATTGCATACAATCTTTCATTTCCTACATCCATGATAATTCATAATTTGTTTCATGCATCTTTATTGAAGAAATGTGACTTCACATAGTTAATGAGACCATGGAGGCTGAGTAAAATAATCATTGAGGAGTGAGAGTCGACTTGCATGGGGAAAACGAAAATTTGTGTGGAAAAATAGAGGAGTTTTTACAATTAGTTTTTGGGAAAAGAGGGAAACCAAAATATTGGAGTTTGAAGGAAGCCATGCTGGGCATGTGTGGAAAATTTTGGGAGCTATAAATTCATGAAGAAATAGGTTTTCAGTCCTATAGAGTGATATTCTATGTCACATAATTACCCTACAATAGTGAGCTTGTTGTTGTTAGTTTTCTCTATTGAAAATGACATACCTAGAGTCCCTAGCAAGAGATATTCCTATCCAACATGTGCTAGAGCCTTGGAAGGAGTGGTAAGTCCTGAGGGACTTTGTGTAGTTAAGGGGGAATCAAATTCCTTGGGTTGTGCTAGTTGAGGGGAAGAGAGTTTGTGGATTGGGATAGTTGTAGGAAAAACTAATCTATTGTGGGTAAAATTGGGTTTTGAGTGGACAGTGGAGTGACACCCCTTTCTTGTGGATTCATAGAACCAACTTAGGGGTGATTTTATATTAATATGTGGAGCAAAAAATCTATGTTTTGTTGGAATGTTTTTCCCCTGCATCCATTAGCACATTTGGTTTAAAAGATAAGCATTTATCTCTGATTATGTTGTCTATATTTCTAAGTTTTATTTGTTGTGCATATAATCTGTTCTTGAGTAAATCATATGTTTTTTTGTTTTGTATAATTGGATGAATTCATAATGTTGTTAATGCATGTAAACCCTCAATGAATTTCATTCAATTATGGGATTATTTGTTGTGTTCTTACTCTAATGTTTTAGTAGTTGTATGTTGTCATGTGCATGTTAAATTAGTTGCAATCATGTTTTAAGAATGGTTTTAATCACTTGGGAATTTTTAGAATGCATGAATTTCATTTAATTGGTGTTAGAACAATTTTAAAATGTTGGTTTTAGTAGTGGGGAGCATGATGCAAACCCCTACCCCCAGTGGGGTCCACGACAACCAGTCACTGGATCGTTCCTTTTTCTGAGCCAAAATGGATCTCTGGTTTCCTAATGGAACCTCTCGAACAATCCACAGATCCCTTATTGAAGCCCGCCTGTGCGTCTGAGCACTGAGTGCGAGCTTCACCCCCACATGATCACACTATGACCACAGGCCTTATCCAAAAGGCACTCATCACGTTTCGTGATATCTAGGATCCTGATGTCAAGGAACCCCGTTCTATGTCTTGAAACCCCAAATATTGATTCTTCTCCAAGGCCAGATTTAACGGCCCTGCGACTTCCTCAGTCGACGACCATGATCGTTTAGCAGTTTGCGAGTCGAGACTTCCTGTCTCGTGACTCCCCCTTCCTTTGAACTCCCATATCCCAAAATGCCGAAAAGGGATTAACTGGCTATGGCTCCTCCCTTAGCTTCCGTCCATGTGAACACGCCCTGTGACCTGGGGCTAAGTCCTCTGGGCGCGTTGTGATTTTGGGGTTCCTGAAGTTGCAATGCAACTCCAACCTCTCCTCCTTCTAATCCCTAAAATGATGAAACGCCAATCACTTGCCACGTGTCCTCTCCGATGGACAGTTCTGATTCTTTCGCAAAAGCTCCTTTCACAATTTTTGGGGAAGTCTTCCCCTCTGATTTTTCGATGCCCAAATATCTGATGGGTCTAGATCTCTGACACTTGTCACCCCGGATCCAACGATCCAGAATGATTTTCGGATTTTAACGATTTCGAGTCCTCTCTCTTCACCACCCTTCTGCGCCTAAGTCCCGAAACCCCGACGACTTCCRGCTCTTTGCCACATGTCCTCCACAATGGACTATCTTATTTCTTTCGGGACTTCCCTTTTTGGGAAATTSGGGGAGTCTTCACTATYGATCTCTCAGTGAATAAATCCCCAAAATGTGGATATCTTGACACGCGTCCTCTGAGATGGATGGTCCCAATGCTTTCGAGACTTGACGAGTCCTCTCTCCTCTACTGTTATGAGGTTTAAACCCTGCRCTCCTTCCCCTGAATATGAYGAATATCGGTCCTCGGTGCTATATCTGGTGGCCCAGATCTATTCTCTTGCGTTGTGAGAGTTGAACAGTCCCACCGTTAATTTTCATGCAACTCTGCCTGATATAATGGTTTGCAGCTATTTGGCACTAGATCGGAYGGTTGTTGTGCTTAATCTCTTCCACTCTCTCCTTTGAGTGTCTGGACGTATATTTGGATGGTCCAGATCTCCACTTCTGCCAATCCAATGACAGTTGTTTCTCCTCCTCCTGATCTTGCGCTTCTTCCTTTCCCTTGGAAGAATTTTGATGCTTGAAGGTCTCGGCCTTCAATGCTTCCCTTGCAAGCTCGATTCCCTTAGGTCTCGTCTACGTTATAGAAACTTTGCCCCTCCTAAGCTTTGTTAGCTCAGAAACCTCGATGGGGTTTCCCGATCTTTTGTTCCTTCCTTTATTGCTCTATGCACAAAAGGCATTGTTCCTCTTGAGTTTCTGGACTTAGAATAAGTCCATCCTCGCACATTCCTTGTGTTGTTGAGATTTCTTCAATCTTAGATTCAAACTATTTCTTGAAAAGAAATGCTTCATGCCCTCTTGGCGTTATTTTTCTCGATGCACACCTTGCAGAGCCTTTCTTCGCAGATTATTTAGTAACTTTATTTTTGTTCGAACTTGACAAAGAGTTCTTCTCGTGCACACTTGCACTAGCTCAATGCCCACATGGAAGAGCTCTACAAAACCATCAGTGAATCTGTCTTCTCGCTGAACTCGAAATAGATTTCCTTCTGTACATCTCTTGCACATGCTCTGTGCCCACCCGGCAGAGCTTCTACAAAAATTCAGATGTTCTATCTTCCCTATGCTTTCCTCTGCACAATTTTCACCTCCAGAGTATTCAGTAACTCTGAGGCTCCTCTTGAGTCTGTAAATCCTTCTGGTGTGCCCTCCTAGCATGTTCTTTCTAAGTCCACAGAGTTCATATGTGCACACCTTGCACTGGCTGCATAACCTCCTATGTTATGTTGTGCACTCCTTGTGCAACCTAAAGAACCCAGACTAATATCACAACTCAACAGATAGACAAATTCTATCTACCCCTGCAGACTCTCTCCTATTCTATCTCACCCACATACAATGAGATGCTAAAAATCTCTTTTACCTGAGGGGGCTCTTCGAGCTCTTCCCTCCAATCTACCTACCCTATTCAATTACATTGAATGGGTTGTCTATTCCAGCATCTGGATCTAGATCTCAGCATTACAAACATTAAAGGCCTATGTACTCTACGCCTGCACAAAGGCACAACTTCCCAGATCAACAGCCTAAGCAATTAAATTACATTCATTCAAATTTTAAATGAGGTTGCACCTCTCTTCAACATGCGATTTGAATTCGCTGACGTGGCTGGCTGGCTGGCTGGCTGATGTGGAGAGATGCTCCTACATAAAAATGTAAATCTAACATACATCTACAACATTCATTCATGGAAATATGTAAACACATAAATACAAAGTGTGCAGAAAACTTCTTTTGTATTAATCTGAATGTCTATACAGATGTTTACAATAACTAGACTATAACAATTCCTAGACCTCTCTTATCCTTCTTCTTCCCTGAGTCCCACATAGACTCGCTCTATCCTGCTTCCTTCTCTTCTGAAGAAAGATATTTTCATTACAAAAGAGGTGTTCTGCCGAGCTCATCCTCTTCACCTAACTTCATTGATTTACACTGAAGTTTTCATAAATGGTTTACCCAGACTTGTATATGATCTGGGCCTGCTACGTGCCTGCTACAAGAAACCATTTAAGACAATTTGAAAACTACCTAACAAAGTATGGTTGGCATTAAAATCCTTACAATTGTTCAATACAATTTCAGATTTTTAAAATGAGAGGACTGGGCCTCCCTTCTCCTTTGAATGCACGTTGATGTGATGCTTTACTGGCACATTGCTGGCACTTTTGTTGAGTTGGAGCGATGCTCCTACATCATACTCCTCTTCTAGGAAAAGCATGAGCTCTTGCTCATGAGCTCCTCTTCTCCTACATTGAAATCCACATGGATCCCAAATCCTCTTTTGGAGCTGTCCATCTGCTCCTCTCCAGCTATGCTACTGTTGTTGTTGTGACTGTTTCTTCTTATGTTTCTTCTTCCCTACTGCTATTGCAGGTTCTCCTCTGCTCAGCTCCTCCTCACTGACTACTTCTTGCACTGACCTCAACATCAACCTTCTTATCTTCTCAATCACCTCGTCTAGTTTCTCTAGTAGCTGGCTCTCTATATGTAGTCTTCTCTGCTGCACTTCTTCCTTGTTGATGGGCAGATCAAATCTATCCCCCTTGCAATTTTCTCTATTTCTTGTGGCCTTAGTGTGCCACCCTGCTGCAGACTCCAGTCCTACAATCCCATCACTGAGTTGCTGCTCAATTTCTATTTCTGATAGATTAGCTCCTGTCATCTCCTCTTTTGTTGGTTCAATTCCAACTTCTTCCAACTGCTCCTGGGGCTGGTATGATCCTCTACCTTCTTCCAACTTGTCTTGTTGGATGTGCAATCTTTTCACCATCACCCCCTTCTCTAGGGCTTCCAATTCTTCACACAAATCAGCAAACTCCGTGCTGTCTGCTTCCTCTTTTGCTGCAAGCTCCAATGTTGCAGTCACTTCTATTTCAACCTCCTAGCTGAAAATTTTGAGCCATTATGTTGAATGCTCTTCTTCTTTTCCTTGGGCAGCTTCTGATATCTACTCCATTTTTTCCTCTTCTTTGACAGTCTATGTTGGTTGTCCTTCTGTTGTTGCTGCATATGCAACACCTTCGTTGTCCTCAACTGGGCTATGTGGTAGGAATACCCTAATTTCCCCAATGATCAGAAGATTCCTCTAATCCTTCTTTGTCATCTCCTCTCACTGATCCAAACTCACCTTTGAGTTCATGAGACTCTCACATGGCCTCATTTTCTCTCCCTTGCCCACCCGACAATATGGGATTTCTTCTCTGCCCACCTGGTAGTCTATGAGATTACCTGATCCCATCTCATTGCCTACTTGGCAATATGAACTTTCGGCACTACTCTCCTAGTAGTATACGATACCTCCATCTAATCTCTTTCCATTGCCCACTTGGCAATTTGAATGTTCACCTCTGCCCATTTGGCGGTTTACGAGATCTCCATCTAATCTCTCCTCCTCCTCATCACTGATATTTTTCTTAGTATCTGGTTCACAAATATGAACCATCTCCTCTTCATCTCTGAGGCTTTCAATATACCTCAGCCAAATTTTTAACAGCCTTTGATGTCCTCTGGCAAACAATTCCTTGACTGGCCCCTTCACCTTCATTTTCATGGGCCATTCATATACTCAATGTGCTCTTGCACTCTGTTTAATTTCAAATGCACGATTTTCCATTCTTTCTCTTATTTCTTTGAGCTCCAGATCCGTCTCTAGATTTATTTTCTGCTGGTGGCCCTTCCTTCCACCACGCCCATGGCTTTCAGTAGTCATCCTTCCCTTCTGCCTGCCCCCCTGGAAAACTTATGGATCACTCTACGTCTGCTAGCATCCCCATCTTATCTCACAACTTACTTAGCTTTCAAATGTCTGTTGCCTACATGAAAATAGATCTCCATGTAGAATGTCGATATTTTGCCTTCCTTCACCTGCTATCCTCAGGAAAAAAAAAATTGTTCCTCATACCACCTGATGATATCAAGTCATCTCCTCTGTCGTTTGTCTACAAGTACGACTAGGACTTCTCCTCTTTATATTTTGCCTCTGTTGCCTACAGAATTAAATTTTGTGCTCTGATACCATCTGATGGTCTGTATTAGACTATATCCTTTCTCTGGTATCTGTAAGAAAAGATCAGTCTTATGATTACCTTTGTCGCTTACATAAATCAATTCCAAGGCTCTAATACCATTTGATTTGTATCAGAGTATTTTCTTCCTCTCAGTCTATAAGAAAAGCTTGGCATGTTGGTTGCCTCTATTGCCTATAGAAGTCAAATTTCAATCTCTGATACCATTTGATGCAAACCCCCTACCCCTAGCGGGGTCCGCGACCTCCCGGTTACTAAATCGTTCCTTTTTCTGAGCCAAAATGACTCTCTGGCTCCCTGCTAGAACCTCTCAAACAATCCACAGGTCCCTTATTGAAACCTGCCAGTGCGTCTGAGCACTAAGCGTGAGCCTCACCCCCACGTGATCACTAGCTGTGACAACGGGCCTTATCCAAATGGCGCTCATCGCATTTTTCTATATCGGGGATCCCGATGTCAAGGCACCCCGTTCTTCTAAGTCTTGAAACCCTGAATCTCAATTCTTCTCCAAGGCTAGATCTAACGGCCCTGCATCTTCCTTAGTCGATGGCCACGATCGTTTCATGGTTTCATGAGTCGGGAATTCCTGTCTCATGAATCCACCTACCTTTGAACTCCCGTATCCTGAAATTCCAAAAAGGGCTTAACTGGCTCTGGCTCCTCCCTTAGCCTCCATCCATGTGACCACGCCCTATGACCCGGGGTTAAGTCCTTTGGGTGCATCACAATTTTGTGGTTCATGAAGTTGCGATGAAAATCCAACCTCTCCTCCTTCTAATCCTCAAAATGACGAAACGTCGATCACTCGCCATGTGTCCTCTCCGATGGATGCTTCTGATTCTTTCACAAAATCTCCTTTCGTGATTTTTGGGGAAGTCTTCCCCTATGATTTCCCAGTGCCCAAATCTCTGATGGGTGTATATCTCTGACACCTATCACCCCGGATCCAACGATCCATAATGATTTCATGGTTTTGGCGATTTCGAGTCCTCTCTCTTCAACACCCTTTTACGCTAAGTCTCGAAACCCCGACGGTTTCCAGATCTTTGCAACGCATCCTCCACAATGGACGGTCTTGTTTCTTTCGGGACTTCCCTTTTAGGGAAATTGGGGGAGTCTTCACTCTCGAACTCCTGGTGAACAAATCCCTGAAATATGGATCTCTTGACATGCATCCTCTGGGATGGACGGTCCCAATGATTTTGGGACTTGACAAGTCCTCTCTTCTCTATTGTTATGACATTGAAACCTCGCGCACCTTCCCCCAGATCCGATGACTATCGGTATTCGATGCTATATCTGATGGCCCATATCTATTCTCTTGCATTGTGAGAGTTGAACAGTCCCACCGTTACCTTCCGTGCAACTCCACCTGATCCAACATTCTGTGGCTATTCGGCGCTATATCAGATGACTGCTATGATTAATCTCTTCTGCACTGTCCTTTGAGTGTTTGGACGTAGATTTGGACGGTCCAGATCTCTCCTTCTACCAATCCAACGACAGATGTTGCTCCTCCCCCTGATATTGCACTTCTTCCTGTCCCTTGGAAGAATTTTGACGCTTGAAGGTCTCGGCCTTCGATGCTTCCCTTGCAATCCTAGTTCCCTTGGGTCTCTTCTACGTTATAGAAAATATTCCCCTCCTAAGCTTTGTCAACTCAGAAACCTCAATGGGGTTTCTCGATCTTCTGCTCCTTCCTCTATTACTCTGTGCGAAAAAGACATTGTTCCTCCTGAGCTTCAGGACTTAGAATAAGTCCATCCTTGCACATTCCTTGTGCTGCTGAGATTTCTTCAATCTCATATTGGAAGTATTTCTTGAAAATAAATGCTTCACGCCCTCTTGGCATTCTTTTTCTCGATGCACACCTTGCAGAGCCTTTCTTCGTAGAGTATTCAGTAAATTTGTTTTTGTTCGATCTCGACAAAGAGTTCTTCTCATGCACACTTGCACTGGCTCAATGCCCACCTGGAAGAGCTCTACAGAACCTTCAGTGAATCTATCTTCTTGTTGAACTCAAAATAGAGTTCCTTCTGTACATCTCTTGCACACACTCTGTGCCCACCTGGCAGAGCTTCTACAGAACTTCAGACGTTCTGGCTTCCTTTTGCTTTCCTCTGCACAGTTTTCACCTCCAGAGTATTCAGTAACTCTGAGGCTCCTCTTGAGTTTATAAATCCTTCTGGTGTGCCCTCCTGGCATGTTCCTTCTGACTCCACAGAGTTCAGATGCGCACACCTTGCACTCACTACAGAACTTCCTATGTTCTGTTGTGCACTCCGTGTATAGCCTAAAGAACCCAGACTGATATCACAACTCAAGAGATAGACAAATTCTATATGTCCCTGCAAATGTAAATCTAACATACATCTACAACATTCATTCATGGAAATATGTAAACACATAAACACATAGTATGCAGAAAACGACTTTTGTATTAATCTAAATGTCTATACTGATGTTTACAATAACTGGACTGTAACAAGTATCAGTTATTCTCAATCTCTCTCTCTCTCAGAGATTCTGCTTCCTAAGGCCTCTCTACCTAGATCTCTCCCATTTTTCTTCTTCCCCAAGTCCCACACAGACTCGCTCTATCCTGCTTCCTTCTCTTCTATAGAAAGAGATTTTCATTACAAAAGAGGGGCTCTGCCGAGCTCATCCTCTTCACCTAACTTCATTGATTTACATTGAAGTTTTCATAAATGGTTTACCCAGACCTGTATACAATCTGGGCTTGCTACGAGCCTGCTACAAGAAACCCTTTAAGACAATTTGACCACTACCTAATAAAGTATGTTCGGCATTAAAATCCTTACAATCGTTCAATACAATTTTAAATTTTTAAAATGAGAGGACTGGGCCTCCCTTCTCCTTTGAATGCACACTGATGTGTTGCTTTGTTGGCGCATTGCTGGCGCTTTTGCTGAGTTGTAGCGATGCTTCTACATCAGGGCACTTCATATGGGATTGTGAAAACTAATACTTCCCTCTAACAACATGTTAGTTATGATGGAAATATAGAAAAACTACAATTTGTTGACTAGGATGAATTATTCAAGGTACATGCACAAGTTGTTAGAATATGGTGTAAAAATTTGAAACATAAGAAATTGAATTAGATTCTAGAGAATATAATTGTATTTATGGAAAATATGTATAACTCGAGAACAAATCATGTTCTTTAATAATGGTATGTTACTTTTCCTCTAAAATATAATGCATATGTTCACATTAAGATGCCACTTAGTATCTAAATGAATAAATTTCTTGAAATAAATTTGTACAGTTGTATATAAAAGTTAATTCTTTCCTCCCACTATTTTTAAATATTTTTTAATAATAATTTTACATCTTTTTAAATTTAAAAAGTTAGTGAAATTACAAGGTCAAGAGTTAAGACCGATTTTGATGGGATTAACATAATCAATATTTTTTTGTTATTTTAGTTTGTAGATCTGAATGTGTACTTTTGTACCATGTAATTTGTTTTCAAAGTGGGAAAGGCAATAAAAGGTTAAAAACGACAAAATATCCACATATTTTAGAATTATGACATATATAAAAATTAAAATAAAATAAATACAAATAAATACATGTGTTTCCTTTACACACACACACAAATCTCTATAGGTGTCTGCAATTTCATCTGCAATTGATATGTGGAATATATTTATGAACCTCATAAAAAAAGGAGATAATAATAGGAAGATGGAAAAATGAGTGTATTTTTTTTATGCAATCTAAACCGGAAAGTTCATTACTGCAAAGCTAAAATCAAAGTATCCAACTCATCCAACACATCTAGGAAAAAATGCCATCCTCCGTATTTTTTTTAACTCATAGGAAGTGTGCTATAAAACCACACATGTAATTTCACATAAAATAATAAGCATGCAACAACTCCTCACGCTAACATGTTTCCAAAGAAAATATTTATCACTAAACCTTCTTTTAAGAGAACATGACCTATTTTCCTCTCTTGACCATAATCAAGGTTGTGAAAAAACACCTAGTGGTGCTTAGGATACCACTCAGAGGTGAAACAACCCATAGAGGGGGCATGTGTCATGGTTGGAGGCTTTATTAAAAGTGATCTAGGATTATAAGGTTCACTTACAATGTTATTTTCTTATTTTCCATTTTTACCATGATTTAGGGCCCTAAGGCCCTAGCCCAATCCCTATTTCCCAAAACAAATTAATGAAGACCATATCCTACTTGACCAAAGATCCCATAGAAAGGTCATATGTGGTGTTTCTATGAAACTTTCATGATGCTTGATATTGAGACGCTTTATTAAATTCCTAAGGACCTTAGTGTTGTTCTCTTACCATTTTCAAGACCCGAAGACCCATAAATATTACTAAAAACATCATAATGTCCCATGTGGTAAACCACACATAGTTGAAATATCCCAAAAAGTGGACATGTTTTATGGGATGTATGGGATGTAGGTTATTTTCATTGAAATTGAGCTCTATAAGATTTATTTAGGGAACAAGGACCTTGTTTTCCTCCCCAGACCTTCATTAGAGCTTGCAACCTATTCTTAGTTCATAGAAAAAACTAGTCATACTACCCATATCCCACTTGCAAGTGATTGATATCATACAAAGGTCATTTACGTTTGTTTAAGGACTCACTCGTGGTGCTTGATATTGGGAATCAAGTTTTAGGAACAAGGGATATTTTTCCCTTCCCCAACTATGGTCAAGGACATAATACCCATCCATGATACCCAACACATTTTATGGCACCCATATTCAACTTAGATACTAAAGAATCCTTACAGAGAGATGAATTCCTAGTTTTTAGGTGTTGTTGATGGTGATTGAGCTTGATAAAGTTAAATTAGGGAATAAGGTTGTTGTTTCCTTATTGACCATTTTTATGCCTTAACACTCATTTCTGGTGCACAAACCCTACTCATGGCACCTATATCCCACTTAGATACCAAAGAGCACCTACAATTATCCCATGCATTGGTTCAAACACCTATTCAAGGATATTGAGTTCAAGAAGCTTCAAAAATACCCTAAGGATCTTGTCCTCATTATTTGATGATGGTCAAGGCCCCATGACCCATCCATGGTGCATTAAACCTTCTAAAGGAATCCATATAAAACTTAAGTGCTAACACGAAAGGCACCCCAGATAAGTGTGGTTCCATGTTGGTTTTTATGGTGCCTGATTCCAAGACTTTTCTCACGGTTTGAAAAACTTGTTTTCCTCACTTGAAATTGTTTAGACATTGAGAACCATTCTTGTTTCTCAAGACCTAGTTTCCTTAGCCCATATCCCTCTAGTAGTCCAATTATACATTATAGGGGTCCTATGTGTTGGTCCCAAGACATTTTCATGCGACTTGGGCCTAAGAAGATATGCTTAGGGACAAGGTGGTTCTCTCCCTCCATTAAACATTGTCAAGGGATTAGGGAAATTATTTCCCTACCATGACTATGGTTAAGGATCTAGACTCATCGTTGGTGCATAAAACATCGTAAGACACCCATGGAAAATCTTATGCTAGAGAAACCATAGTGAGGGATCATGTTGTGATTTCTAGGTGTCATTCATGGTGCTTAAGATAAAGAAGGATTGATTATGGATTAAGGAATTGTTTTCTCCCATTGACCATTTGAGGCCTCAAGACCCATTTTCAATACTCAAAACCTACGTATGGTGCTAGTATCACACTCAAAGGAATACAAAGGACTAGTGTGTTGCTTCAACACCTCATCCAAGGCTATTGATCCTTATAAGATCAACAATATCCAAAGTTACTTGTTTTCCTTCATCGATCATGTTCAACACTCCATGACCCATCCTCAATGCACAAAACATCCTAATGGTGTCCATATCCAACTTCGATGGTAAAAAACCCCTAGAGAGTTCATATTTTATTGTTTGCAAGTGTTATGGAAATCAATCAAGAGAATATACATTTAGGGCCTAAGGACCAAGTATTTTTCTCCCCTAACCATGGCTCTTGAGCTCGATAAAATTCATTTAAGAATAAAGACATGTGTTTCCCCTATTGACTATGTTTAAGAATCAAGACCCATTTCCACTACACAAAACCTATTCATGGAACCCATATCTCGCTCAGATGCTAAAGAACACCAACCATGGCCCTAAGAACCATAGTGTGGGATTAAGACAATTTATTATTTAAGGCATGTTTCTTGCTTTAATTATAGTTGTTCTATTCCTCTATGTAACATACCCAATTCCCTAGCTAGGTCATGTTACTACTAAAATCGACTAACATATGAATCCAAATGAAAAAAATACGTGAAACATGACATACATGCATTCTATTATCATTAATTCATAAAAACATGAATGTAAATGATTTAAACATGTACAACAACAATAAAATACACACAACATTCATAGATACAAAATACAGAGTAAATGCAACATTCAACCATCACATTAAAACTGTAATTGACACAATGATTAAAACAATTATATTTTAAACTTTTTTACACAACCCACTTTAGAAAAAGTACATTCCACCCAAACATAGACTCTCTTTCTTTAGTTCTCTTAATAGCAAGTCACCCTCGAGCAAGGGCTATGAGTCCATAAGTATGGAAAAGCACCTATGGGTGTCTACAATCCACTGTAACAACAAAAATTCACTAAAACACAATGACGCGAGTCCTACAACAATTTCAATAGCCCAAGTCTCTTACCCATCAATCTACACAACCCAAGCGATGATAGTTCCTTCACTACATTGCAGTACCTTAGGCAATTTCCATCCCCTCTGGGGCTCTAACACAAGCTGATTCAAAATCTCTCTACTAGGGTCTCTTGGAAATCCAACTGTAACAAGAGTGCTCACAACAACCTTTACAAAGCCTCTTCACATGATCTCTCACCAGAAATCACTCATAGGCATAACAGTCTTATTCTTAGCATAATTATTGCCATCCCCAACTCCTAGGGATAACTAAGGAGATGATGTCTAGAGGCCCACACATTGTAGACATGGAGTACTGAGAGATAGATTTACAGGAAGTGTTTACTTGCACATACATAGACCCTCTTCACCACCATTAGGGCTACAGAAAAACTCATTTTCTTATATCAATTACTCACTTTTAAATCATGAAAATTGACTTATAAGCCTAGATTATTGTTCTACTGGTTATTGGTTATATTTTTAATGGTTTACTTGTTGATTTTTATGGCTAGAACTTGCTAGTGCAAAAAATGTTTTCTACAACCATAAGGCTTCCCTAACACTTTGTTGATAGCTTCATTTGGCAGCCCTAATTTACCGTCAAAGTTCATGTTTAAGTATTGGAAAGTTATGAATGTTTTAGTACTTCATTATCAAATAATTATTTGACAATTTTTATGGTTAAATGAATAGTAACTAGCTATTGTTCTTGCCGATATATATTTTTGTTTATTGCTGCAATATAGGAAAACAAGCTTTTATTTCTTTTCCACTTCATTTTAGGCTTGTATATTGGTCATTTCTCTTGTCTCGGGTAGGTACAATTATCTTCTACATGTAATCATGCGTTTGAAAACCATAAACCATCCTCAAGACTTGTTATCAAGGATTTTCTCACTTACTATCTTCACCTATAGGGGCTTCACTTCCATACTCTCACTTTCCACTTCATTACCCCCTAGGGTCACCTAAGACTTCCCCTTGTGTTGGATTCTTCTTTCATAGAAGCGAGGGAGGTATCTGAGGTGACAGTGGGTAAACTCTCCCACCGTTATCACCATATAGTGGATTGGGTAGGGATTTTCCCAATCTATAGTTTGCATTATAACATTTTGCAACTATTATCGGCAAGGATTTTGAATCCTCTTTTGTGCCTTAAGGACACTTTGGAAATATTCTTTCCTAAATCCTTTACGCATATCTTTCCTTACCACTCCAATTGAAGGATGTTCCCCTTCCACCCTTGATGAGATATTCTTTAGGCTCGTTCGACGACTCCACCTTCCAAGAACTCACCCTTCCCTAATTCCCCCCTTTCCATCATTTGATGAGCTTTGTTCTCATCTGGAAACTCGATTGATTTTTTTGTCCAAGTGATGGAAATATGTGTCTGTGGCGTTTTCATGAGGCATACAAAGCCTTAGATGTTCATTATGTTTATTGGTATCCAAATAAATGCTCGATGAAAGTGTTGATTCATGTTCCTAAGTTCTACGGTGATCCATCCTCGCATATGTCGTCGATTTTTTTGAATTCATCATACACTACAAAATAGAGCAATAATATATGATTGTGTGGTTGTTTCTCTTATCTCTTGAAGAAAGGAAAAGAGATTGGATCATATATTCTTGTAGCCCCAAAATTATTTATTCTTCAATAATCATTATCAGATACTTCCTTGAGCAATGGGGCACTAGAAATCAGAAGCTTGAAGATACTATTCAAGACCTTGAGGATGTTCTTCGGGATGTTCATTTCTTTCAAAACTTATTGAAGGTTTGAAAGAAATACTTTTTCTAAAATCTGACGAAAGCACAGTTGAGGAAGAAGAGATTGAGGATGATAGCAATGAGGAAAGTTTCAAGTGAGGAAGAGTACAATTCCATCCTTCAAAATTATGAGAGGAAGCCTACCCTGAACATTTTGAGTAAACCGAGCASGAATGSATCCCTGGCACATGGCTTGACAATTCGTTSACTTCACTAGTGAACAATTAAATCAATGCAAAATTGCAGAAACATTCGTTGTTATTTTTATTATTGGCGAGGAAGGTAAGCGATGGAGTCATTCATTGTTGTTTTGGGTACAGAAATTCTAAACTTCACAGTTGGCACGCAACATATTTATGCATATRCGAAAGTTGGCACGCAATATATTATCAGAATATTGAACGTGAGCAGCTAAGACTGAGAAACCCTATGCCCTGTGGATACACTATATAAAGAACCTGAGCAGCTAATATTGAGAAAACCCTCACCATAAATCATCCGTTTAACCTCGGATCTACTAGAAAGGCATAAATGGAAATTTAATGTTATTTTTTATTTATTATAAATAGTAATTATGTGTGGAAGTGGTTCATAATTTAACTTTAATTAATTTCAAGATACTTGTGGACTATTGCCAATATTATAAAACCTTTGTTAGTTATTTATTGGGACTATTGCTTTCATAATACAACTATAATTAATTTCAAGATACGCGTGGACTATTTCCTATATTATAAAACTTCTTAGTTATTTTTTGGGATTATTGTTTTCGCTTTTGTGTATTTAGTTGTGTTTTTATGCGTTAAAAAACTGTTTTCTTACAAATATTTTAATTTATATATTTAAAAACTGTTTTTTTTATAAATATTTTAATTTATATTTGTGTTTTTATAATTATTTGCAAATCAGGAATCAAAATTAATTTCTTTATAAGTTTTTAAACCAAAATTTAGTTTTTCATAAGTTTTTAAACTCTTAATCCAAAGATTTAAAATGATTTTCCATATAAATGAAAATTAAAATAAAAAATCAAATTTAAAATGATTTTGAAATTTTTCATACAAATGAAAATGAAAATTAAAATAAAAAATCACTTGTGAAAATTATTTTATATTTTTTCAAATAAAATTAAAAAATTTCTTAATATGTTTTATTTTTTACTGATTTTATAGGTTGGAATTTTTTTTCAATATGATCTATTTTTTACTTTTTTTATTCTTTTATAAGCTTTTTTTTATTAGTATTTTTCCCTTATATCTTAGCAATAAAAAAAAATTCCTTAATATGTTTTACTTTTTATTCTTTTATTGTTTTTATAATTTTTTTTCTTTTATTAATCATTTTCCCCTAATCTTAGCCATAAAAAAAATCCTTAATATGTTCTATTTTTTATTATTTTATTGTTTTTAAAAGTTTATTTCTTTTATTAGCTATTTTCCCCTATATTTAGCAATAAAAAAATGTTAACAATTTTTCTTGTGCCAAGTCACTCTAAAGAAAGAATTGTTATGTTTTTTATACAATACAATCATATTTTTATGGAACTCATGCATGCATATATAATCTATTTATTGAATCCAAAAAGATTGAGTATCAAATCTTGAATTATCTTGTTATGTGGATAGTGTATTATTAATTTAATTTATTTCCAATATTTGTAGCATGTAGATATTAATTATTGGTACCTCTTTAATAATTTTGTTTGAAGGAACTATTTTTTTTCATGGCTTATATATATATATATATAGAGAGAGAGAGAGAGAGAGAGAGAGAGATCTTAAATTTGAAATTGTAATATTCAGTTTTGTCATTTTCAAATTGCAATTATTTTTTTTTAATTTCAATAATTTTCAAATCATCAACATTTCAAATTAAATAATGAAAATATGAATATTTGAAATATGTCATCTCTCGAAAATAAAGGGGTATGATAAAGGGGTTTATAATAGAGGTCTTAATATTTAAAAATCTTAGATTTGCATATTCTAATGATAAATGGGTTTTAATGAATGGATTATAAAATAATCATTTCATAGGTGAAATTTTATTTTATTTTTTTATTTTATTTTTCATTTTCATATATAAAGAATAAATTTTTTTAATATGTCAATTTAAAAGGATTACAATAAAGTTAACCTTTCACTTTGAAATATAATCCTTCCCTTCAAATTTTATCCATAGGGAAAATGATTTATAATTTAACTTAAATTAACTTCGAGGAAAATGATTTATAATTTAACTTAAATTAACTTCGAGTTACAAGTGTCAAATTCTCCATTACTTTAATACCAATACTTATAAAAACCTTGTGAGAATTTTTTTTTTTTGAGATTTTCTTTTTTTTACTAAAAAAAAAAGTTACTATTCTTTATGAATACGGCCAGAGTTGGCCTAATGGTTAATAACATGTGTTCCCTCTTAAGAGGTCATAGGTTCAAATCCAAAGGTGGGTAGGGTATGTATACCTTCGTAGACTTTACCAATCAAATCACTGGATTTAATGTTTACTTCATTATTAAATGTTTTAAAAAAATTACATTTATATCAACACCAAAATAATAATATATATAGTATTCGATGAAAAATATTGATTTAATATTTTTTTCTTTATTAAATTTTGAAAAAAATTGCATTTATATCAACACCAAAATAAAGTAATTGATAGAAAATATTAATTTAATATTTTTTTCTTTATTAAATCTTTAAAAAAATTACATTTATATCAACACCAAAATAAGGTAATTGATAGAAAATATTGATTTAATATTTTCTTCATTATTAAATCTTTAAAAAAATTGCATTTATATCAACACCAAAATAAGAATGTAATTTATAGAAAAATGCGATCCATTAATGTCAACAATCAAGCATTCATTGATGCATGTTATGGCTTTATGCCGAGAAATATTGTGCTCTTTCGTGTTCCTATGGATATTATTGGTCTAAGCCACTCTTATCGTGACCTTCTAACTACAACTTTGAGCCCTATAAGAGAGTGCGAGTGTGTATATATTAATTTTTTCACTAGGTTTCTTTTAATTTTTGTTTAAGTTTTCCTTTTGGGGAAGAATCTTCGTAGGAATTAGGCCATGTTAGGATTTTGTAGTGGGAACGGCCTTTTTTTTTAAGGGTTTATAACTTTTTTGGTTTAGTTAGTCATAGTTGTGTTTTTAATTTTGTATTTTCGATTTCTTGTTTAGTGATTCACAGCAATGTATTTTAGTTGTATTAAGTTGCATCTCTATGCAAGGACATGGTTTGAAGATGATTTACATAAACCTTTATTTATTGGATGGTTAAGTAGGTAACGATTGGAGGAGAGGTTTTGGATCTTCAAACTTTATTGAAAAAATTTCTACACAAATCTTTTTAAGCCATGAATTATTTGATGAGAATGTGGAAAAGGAGTTTGAGGGTTTTGATAACCAAATTTCAATTTGGTTTCAAAACCCTAAAGACCCACATAATGAATCAGGATTTTTTTTTTATCATGGCTATTAGAACCTAGGGTCACAAGGGACCTTATATCTCTACAAGGAGGATTGAGGATTTGATGGGTGGTAGGATGTGTGAAGGCACCTTAGTGAATTTTTTGTGGAATGAGGTTGTTCTTAGATCTAAAACTGAGATAGATTCTCTTAATGGGAGATTTGGGGGTGAAGATGGAGGTGGGCTATTTTATGGGGGAGGGTATGGGAAAGAGGAGGTGAGTTTGTATCATATTCCAATAACACATATCCTTACTATAATAAAATGTTGCAAGTAGATCTTTTCAACCCACTTTTGTCAGTGAATTATGCAAGGTTCATATTGGAGATCAGTACTGAATTTCTACTTTTGTGCATTAAAATATTCAACATGATCCTAGGATAGAGTGTGTGTAAGCATGTATTGTAATTTAGTCCTCATTTACCCTATGATGCAATGGAATGCAGTGATTTAATTGTTATTTTTTTCTCTTTTTAGTACTTCAAGAAACGTGGTATAACACATTGCACCTCATAGAGAAAACTTTCTTCTGCTTAATTGCAAGGTCTAATAGGTAAAATTGCTTGCAATTTGAGCTAACCTGGTCACCTTGAAGATCATCTCATTTGATGGGTTAGACAATGAAAACTATGTTGGCCTCGCCACTAAACCATTGCTTCCTTTGTTTTCAATGAGGGTTTGTTTCATGATATTATCCTTCCTAGATGATTAACTACAATTATGTGATCTTTGTTTTTCTTCGATGAAGTTGATTTTAAGCTCATTATTTTTTTTAAACTAGAATTGTCATTACATAGGGAAAATAGTTGACATTGAAATGCTTTCCTATAATTTTTTTCATTTTAACAATAACGACATTTTTTGAATTGTATTTTGGAAACCATCCATTTTTGTTGTAAAATATAAACTATCTTTTAATTTAATAGTTTTGTATATTATTACATAACTAATCATCTCATTAATCACTCATTACTATGAACAATGGTTAAGGTGTTTTATTCTTACATAAAAGTTCTCGATGTTGTTGGTTTTTTGTCCATTTAGATCCATCATCATCTCAGAAAATATAAGGAATACTACAGGAGGGCGATCCTAGAAAGTATTGAAGATGTAGATGTCCTCTCTGTTTATGTGAATCTGATATGGGATGTTCACTAACATGGACCTCATGCCAAATCTTACTCTGATTACATTAGATAGTTGGTTAGTATATTTCCCTTCTCTCGATTGATTTATCCAATTATTTTCAACTCTATGTATGTGTTTCTATTTTTAAACTCCTTGACTTGTTACATGTATTGGTTTGTTTACATTTTATCCTTTTTGTAAACACTGACATGGATATGAGGATTGTGTTAGTGCCAAATTGTTCTATTAAAAGTTTAGGATGCCTAAATAAGGATTTGGTGGATTTCAACTATGATGCCTCCAAATTTTATAGATTTAATCATAACTCATATACACAAAGACCAAAGCTTTATATATCAAATGGATACATACATGTATTAGATCTTTCGATTTTATTTTGACACCAATTAAATTGATGTTACTTAATAAATGGCTTTTTTTCCAAATTTTACAGATTTAATCATAACTCATATACAAAAGGATCAAACATTTATATCTCAAATGGATACATAAATGTATTAGATCTTTGGATTTTAATTTATGACACCAATTAAATTGATGTTACTTTATAAATATTTTTTTTTCTAGTAATGTTCTAGGATCATCTACTCATTTGAACTTCTTAGTCTTTGACCTGCATTGAATATTTCAGATCCATTTGTTTTGTATAGTGATATTTGATGTAAACCTTAGTATAAAATCTAGTGGAACCTAGAAATAATCAAGATGATCTTATTTGGCCTTGTCTATATGTTCTAGATGTTTTGGCATTTTTCACCAGAATGTCGTGATATAAATTTGTGAAATTTTGCAATTTTATGTTGTTTAAATATTATTTTCGAACGCATAAATGGATTCACTATCTGAAAAAACCCCAGGGAACTTAGATTATATAGACTTAACCACTCAAACATGTAGATCCAACAATTTCTCACCAGTTTTCGGCCAAAATTAAATGAATAATATGCCCAAAATAGAGCCAAAATGTAGAATGTTTAGACTACAACAATCTCATTTATCTCTAATTTTAAAGGCACAAACTAAGTGATTGATGAATGGAATTTATCAGTGAAGCCATTAAAAGTGTCTCAAGTTAGTCGTCATCTTGGAAAAAATAACCACACAATAAATGACATTTATCAATGAAACCCAATAAAAGTGTCCTAAGATAGTCATAGTCATGGGAAAAATATTCACATAAGAAAAATTACCAATTGAGATTGGTCCATTAAATCAAGAGGTGTGATGCATTTACCCATTGGTTGAAATAAGGTCACCTCCTAATTATTGTGATGCCTAATTGCAATGTGAATATTAAATTTTGATTCTTAGTTATTAAGGATTGGAAACTTGACATACTTCTAGTAGTACATCATGAACATATTCTTGCCATATTTTCATTTTGATCACGATACCCTAATGGCATAACCTGGAAGTCTAAATACATCCCCTAGACACTAATAAATTCACGTTGACCATCACCAAAGGCGGGTCATTAGGCTAACTCGGGAGCAAATAGACCCACTTTTTAGGCAAAATAATGGGCCTGAATTCAACCTGATTTTCAGGGATAGATCGAGTTTTTCATGGATCAAAGTTCCATGCATTTTAGAACCCTACTTTAGGGGGTTTTCCCCATTTTAAACCAACCCAAATGCTTAGAAAATCGACTAGAATTATGGATTGGCCGAAAATTTAAAACTGCACTGCCTGAGGACCTACCGGAAAGGTAACTTGGAAGGGACGATTGCTTCCAAGTTAGCCTAAACCCATTGTAAATTATCTTGGATATCTTTTAAGTCTAACGCCAAAAAAGGTGGGTGATTGTGAATTATCTCGCATCGCATTGAACTCTAATAATGTCCTCCACACTCTATTAGAGTCACCATGACCACCGCTCAAACTGACTTCGAATAAAAATCACCAAAAATGACTTTTTGTTGCTTTGGTTTTCCACCAGACTGAATATGGACATTTTTGGTTCTTCATAGGCGTGGTGGTACAATTTTCTCACAATCAATACAAAAACATTAAGATATTTAAATGTAGTTTTACTTGTATGGTCCATAGTATACAGCTAGACCCATGACACTTCACAATGCTATATCCACAGTGAAACAACAATAAGAATGCCCATATTATCGCATCAACATTATCACATACTTTAATGAAGAACAACAATAAGAATTCCCATATTGTTTCATTGGCTTTATCACCCATTTTGATGAAGATTTTTTACAAATTCGAGGTCAATGGACCTTTCATCATAGAACTATGGAATAAATCATGCAATGTACAAACCTTGGGAATTTTGGGGACTCCTTTGAGTTAGGACTACCTAGAGATTTAAAAGCAAAGGTGGATTAAGTGCCTCACTTCCTTTACTTCCATGTGAGGAGTCTTGGTAGGGGTGCATCACTTCCTTTTTCATGGGTAATACTATGCATTTATATGAAGAGTCTTTGAAGGGGTGTGTTATCACTTGAAAAATGTTCATTAAGCAATAGAGGTAATTACCATAGAATTCATCAGTTCAATACATTAAAAATTCATACTCATAACTGTTGATAAAGATCATTCAAAAAAATCAAGAAATTAAGGAAAGGAAACTACAACGACTCAATGTGACTTCCCAAAGGATAATTTGCGCCATCAATGCAATTAGAATGAATTTACATAAAAGGATTTGCACTGACAACGCATCAATGCGATTAGGAAAAGCAATGTGTTACCAAATGGAATTGTTTGGGTCAATTCAGCTTTAGGTTTTTTATTTTTATCCTTAGTGTTGTTTAACTTTTACGTTTGTCCTCTTCCTTATAGTATTCTTAGGTCTTAGCACAAATAAAGTTGAGTTTGATGTTGGCCTAAACCCTTGGTTGATATATCCATATTCATGACAAGATTAGATAATCCATCATCCTTATGCAACCACCACCCTGACATGTCACCACTTCCACGATGTACTAAAACCCCTCCACTTTGTCTCTCTACCTGTTATAAGGTCAAATCAAGTTCGTTTTGTACGTTTCCATCTCATCAGAGATTTCGTAGTGCATCTCAAGTACAATTTCCTCTGATTGTCGTAATTTCACTTATGATTATTTTTCATCTGATCTCCTTGTTTTCAACACTCATGTTTTGAAGGAAATAATTTGGGATTTCATCATTTAAATCTTTTCTAACTATTTTTCGACGATTTCAAATTGCTCCTAGCTCAACGCTACAAAAATATGTGTTTTCAGACAGGTGCTACGAAAAATGTTTCGAACTGGCTGGCGAGAGTGAGTTGGAGGTTATACCAGCTTCATGTGGATTCGTCGAAGCTCAATCCTATCAATTTTCAAGCCTCAACCTCTAGGTACTCCATGATCATTTTAAGCTTTGTTGAAGGAAAATAAAGGATGTTTTTATCATCTCTTCTCCTAGGCGCTATGAACTAATGGTCCACGCTGCGAATTCTCCCTCTTACCTCTGTTGTCACAACTCTCAGCCAACTGTAGAGCTCTCAGCTTACTTTACTAGAGATTGAGAAAACCTTGTTGTCAAGCCACCATTCTTATCTCTTATTTGGCTTATGTTTCTTATGCTGCGAATTCTGCTACGAATCCCCTATTTGGCGCTATAAACCATGTACATAAAATCAACACTATTATCCACTTACCTTAAAACCTTTACCAGTTGGTTACCATTAATATTTTCAATCTGATTTCAAGTCTAAATTCTATCTATTTTCGAAATTGAAATGAACTTTGTTGATAAAGTTATGATGATTTTGCAAAATGATGGTGAAGTGTTAAACTAAATCTTTTGCAGTTTATTTCTCCTTGCATCTCCATTTTTCCTATATGGTCTTCTTTCATTTCCTAACTATAAGTTTCCCTTTCATAATCCTAGGGGTTCAAATAGGTTGAAGAACATTAAAACCCTAGACGGAAGCTAGCTTTGAAAAAGATTATCCATCCAAACCCTAAGACCTCTGTCTTTCTATTTTGCCTCTTGCATCACTCAGACTGCTTTCTTAGTTTTCTTCCTATAACATCAATGGATACTCCATAGTAAAATAACGCTCACAAGGGTGGGGTCATAGTGAGCGATGAACCCTATGACATGTAGTTTTTTGTTGTTGAACCTCTGATCAGAGAGGTCTTCCAAAGAGTGGGATGTTTTAATTTTTTTCAAAATATGCAAAGGGGACACCCTGAGGTAGCTAGATAATTTGCCTTGAATTTTGATGGAACCAAAAAAAAGGCCGCGACTCTTGAAATTGAGGGATCTAAAGCAACCATAGAAGCAACTATTGAGATACTAAAAATATGTGATAGATGGTTTAATTACATGAATATAAATGCCACCTTCTCTAAGGAATTCCTTAAACCATAATGTCAGGGAGATAAGCTATCAAAGGGAGTGCCTAAGAGCCACATGGTTGAAGGAATTCATAAGATGTTATGGGTGATCCAGAGATATTTCACCTGTGAGGGAAGGTTGCATATGATTTATCAATACCACATTAGACTTTTGTTGCACTTCATAGGCAAAGACCTCATGAACCTCCATTTTTATTCATCTAGAAGCATTGGGAAAATTGTTGACAGGGTCCAAGCCAAGTCCAAGGCTATGGACACAAGTGTTTTTCACTCAGGGTTGATTAAAATACTTGTGATGGAGGAGTTGAAGAAGAAAAACATTGACTGGGATCAGTTCATTGCCTCTGCACATTTGCAATTAAATGTTGCTCCACCTCCACATTCTAAAGTGCAGAGTCCTCTTCAGGTTGATAGCACTTTTCACACAGAGACAAGTAGGAAGAGGAAGAGAAAAGAAATTTCTAAAAATGATGAGGTTCCTAAGGAACAAGAAGAGGAAGGGGGATATCATTACTCTCCACAAAGGGAAGTTTCACCCCAAACAGCTCCAGAATTAGCAAAAAATCCATCAAATAGAGCCCCAGGAAAAAAAGGAAGGAGGTTACTCTTCCCCTCACCAGCTACTACAGTTGAAACTAAAGCTAGGAGGCCCTTCACCAGGTCATCAACTAATAAGGAAAGTGTTTAAAAAGAGGACATAACACAATATCCCATTAAGAGAAAGGGTAAAGGTAAAGTTGAAGTTGTTGAAAAACATATTGAAGCCATAGAAATAACCACTCCCCCTGAAAACCCTACTTTTAAAAGGCTCATTAGACAACTGTTGACAGGTGAAAATGAACGCTTGCCAACTAGAAGAGTGGATCTGGTCCGGGGTTGTCTAAATAACCCAAGCCGTTTGGGGTAACCCACCTTGACGGGTTTAGCGGCTCCGTTGGCCGATCTAAGTCCTAGAAAACAAATGAAAACTACACTAAGAAACTAATCTAAATAAAAACAATAATTAAAACAAACTAATAAACAAATCTAAACTACATATATACAATCTATTACCTAAATCATACAACTATAATTCTACAAAATTAAATGTTTAATTATTAACAAAATCAGCTTCAATTACAAATATACAATATTTACGAATTATAGATTTAAATTAAAACCTGCAAAAATCATTTGTAATCTGTCCTAAGATAGCGAAACTATTATTTTTGATTTTTATAATTTTATGAAAAAGAAATAGAATAAAAACTATCTAAGCTAAGCAACTAAAATAATAACTCTAACTATGAATCTAAACTAATATATTTATCTAAACTACTTAAATAACACTAATAAGCTAACTATTAAATAACAAATAACAAACTGACCTGAAGTAGCGCTTCATGTTGGTCTTGTATCCAACAGTCGATTTAGTTGTTCGGTGGGAGGAAACCCGCACTGGATTATCCATGAAATTCTCGTAAACAAGAAGCAATTGTTCTCTTCAAATATAAATGACAGGACAAACAAGGCATACAAATAATAGCAATTTTATGATTTACAAACCATCACAATTAGATAAATCTGTATGCAAGAATTTGTGCAAAACAATTCAATTAATGAAAAAGATAAACTTGTATTCATTAAATTGAATTAAAATGATTGCTGTATTTTTAAATAAGAGATATCATATATGGACAACATATAAATCAAATCACATCAACATGCAATGAATTATGATAGCTAAAGTAGTCGATAATTAACTGCAAATTGATATGTAGAAAACCTGAAACAAAAGTTTGATATATTGAAAGAGAAAGCTGTTACAAGACATCAACTTTCATCTCAGTCTGAATCATAAATCCATAGTCTGGTTCTCTCCATAGTGATGATGATGGTTTTACAAAAAATAACTAGTATTTAAAGACTTCCCACAGGGTAAAACATCCCTGTGGGAATTATCAAAACAGTTTACAGAAAATCTGGAGATAATCTCCCAAGTCTGACTAAAACTAACACACTATAATAAAACTGTATCACAAAAACATCTCTCAAACTGCCACATCATGCCACATTGATCATTGCAATTCGTATGCACCTGAAAGGGGACAAAAATATACAAGATTAGAGGATATTTTGTTGATAAAATTGACAAGAATCTAATTTTTAAGACTAGCTACAGAATCTTGCGATTCTGTAGCTGGTCTAAATTGAACACATAATCGTTTTAAAACCAATTTGAACCTTAAAAAATTATATTCAAACTATTAAACAAAAATTTAGTTGCTAATTTGAAACCAAATGGAATCGTGGTCAATCGAAAGGTAACAGAGATACATGCACTCTGTTCAACATTTGTTATCACCAATTTGGGTAAATAGAATCACTTAGATAATTGGACAACAATGAAATCATTTTCATGAACCAATTCCAATCGACACAAACTATAACCAGTTAAACAGATCATTTATGCAATAGTTTATGTCGCCTCATCCATTAACAAAATCATTGTCGAATCACAACGAAATCAACAGGATTGTTTTTCAAATTAATAGAATTGTATCAAACATATACCAACGATCATGCTAATCGTGGCACGCAACAATCGTTTACAAATCAAATCAAACAGGAACGAATCGAAACAGTTTAGGGTCGACCAAAATCGTTATGCAAAATCATATCAATCAACACAACCACACGATTTTTAGCAAATAGATCTTTTGCACAGGTCGAATGTAATCAAAACCCAAACGAAAATATTGATTCCATACAAAACAAAGTCGTTCCTGGTAAATCGAAATCAACAGAGTTGTTTTGAGTATATTAGAAGCAAACGAAGCTAATCGAAATCAATCTAAATTGACTGTCCTAAATCAGACGAACATAATTGTTTCAAAAACAAGCGAAATAGAATAAAAAAAAAATGAATCATTTATACTAAACTGAGAATAATAAAATCTCATTAACTAAATGATAGCTGTGTCTGAGTTTTGCAAACAAATTTCCCACTCATGATTCATAACGAAATTGATTTGGTAAAATAAAAATAACAAAATCATTTTGAATCAAAACGAACAGAGCTATAGAAAGCAAATTCAATCGGATATATTAATCGAAACAAACCCACAAAGCGAAATTAATATCGAAATTCATACATGAAGAATCAAAACACAACTCGATCATGATAATTTGGAATTGACGAAGGCCGTTGTTGCCTCGACGTTCCTGAAGATAATCAAACCAGTGGTTTTTTGTTTCTTTTCATTGGCCTGAAGCCTATCTCTTTCTTTTGACAATACTATAACTTGCTCCTCCAACGATTTGATCTTTGATTGCAATAAGGGAACGTCAGTGTAATAGCGCTCTAGCCACACATTACATTGGATGCATGATGATTGCTCGGGCTTTGACATAACAGGCGAGGGTTTGTTTAAGTCACCGGGGGTTTCATTGTGCAACTTGATTCCCGGGTAATTCGGGTCGTTTTCGAGGCATGGGGGTGAATTAGATACATAATAATAGGGTTTCATAGAGCATAGGCCATGGGAATGTTAGGATATTTAGACACTTAGGAGTTAGTTAAGATCTACTTGGTCTAATATGTCGTTAGGTAAAAGTGTGTTTCTTTAGTATGCATTTGTAGTTAGGAAATCCAATGGTCACAATATGTTCCCGACATAGAGTGATCTGACGGTTCATACTCTCCTCGATCTTAACGGCCATTGATCCATGGCTTAACACCCGATTGGTCCATGATCTATATTTAAAGAGAATGGAGGGTCATTTGCCAATGATCGATTGTGAGAAACTCTCTTGTAAAATCTCTCTGTAATCTTTTTTCTTTGCATTAATAAACTGCTCCAAGTGGCCTCGTTGGCTGGGGCCGTGGATGTTTCCCCGTAGGGGTTTTACCACGTGAAAACATCAGTGTGTTGATCTTTGATATGGTTATGTGACTGGTTACTGAAGGTGTTCTTCCTCTGCTGGAATACCTGTGTTGTCGAACATGGTATCATAGCTTGTTTGAAGACCCGCTCCTATTGTAGATCGAGATCGTGAAGCTGAGTTGACTCATCTCCATTTTCTGGCATTTCTGTACATTTCTGGGCTGAAAGGACTATTCCATTGCATCTAGAGCACTCTTTTCAATTAGGAACACTTTTCGTTTCACTCGAAAAAGTTTCTGTTTGCCCAAGATACGGCCATTACAGTCAGAATCTGGAGGTATAAAGTCTGAATACGCATTTTTAAATTTTTGCAAAGTTTTGATCTTATTTCGGTTTGTATTTTTTTTTTCGGGCTGCTACTCTTTTAGATCTGCGTATGCTCTTTTCCCTGTGCCTTGTACGATCTCGAAAAATCAGAAAAAGATAGGAAAAGGTGCATCTTCCGGGTAAGCTAATCGAGATCTAACCCTTGTTGTCATCGAGAAGCGAAATATTTTTCTTGTGTGAAAAGAGTTTTTTCTGGAGCATGCTCTACAAGGCCGTCTTCCACAACAACAACACCCCCAATCCTCCTTCTGAACATTACAATATGTTTTTCTAGACCAGTTTCTTAAAACTTGCCTTATTAAGTAAGAGGTCTTGAGTTCAAGTCTCTCTTTTGTTACTTTTTTTGAAAAAGTTCATGCTAAAAATTGTAAAGTGCATTTCACTTCAAATATAAAAGTGAGTCACTATAAGTAGCTTTATATTTTATTTTTAGAATTATTTTGCATGCAACTTTTTTGTTATAAGGTAACCTCATTGTAAAAGTGATCCACACTTCTTTTTATAAAAGTGGGTCACTTCATAAAGTAGCTTACACTATCACGTGGTTATTTGGTTACCGTTTATGCCTCTTTTAAAAGGGGCATAACTCTCACCTCGGAAGTCCATTTTCAGTGCCGTTTTTTTTAAAACCACACAACTTTTCGAGATCTTTCCATCCAGATCATTAGTTTTAGTTTTTAAATCTACATTATCTACATATTTAATATGGCTTCTACAAGTACTGTCATGCTTACCAGCGACAACTACTTCCAATGGAGATCCCATATGGAAGATTTATTAAGAAGTAAAGGTCTGTATCGGATTACCATGGGAACAGAAATAGCCCCCACTGATGATGACAAGAAAGCCAAATGGGATAATAGGAATGACGAAGCACGTGGACTAATTGGAATGTCCATCTCTCCTGATCTAAGGTACCATCTTCAAGGAGTTGATGACCCTGAAGCAGCTTGGGACAAGAATGAATCTGTGTTTCGTAAACTGAATATTATTTGAGCACAACAGTTAGAAAATCAAATACTGACCTTGAATCCAAGTGATTTTTCTTGCCTTGGAGACTATCTATCTAAGTTTAAAACACTCAGACTTTTATGTATAGAATGCAACATAAAAATGAAGGAACAGCGTTGCATATATCATATTCTTTCTAAGCTAGGTAGTGCATATTCTGTGTTTGTATCTACCTTTTATGCCATGAAAGAGGCTCTAGGGGAATCTTATGTAGAACCCACTCTTGAGTCCTTTTGTACTTCTTTGATTAGAGAGGAAGATAAGCTTCTAC
>ML798040.1:145297-180683 GCA_009831015.1 Picea engelmannii | reverse complement strand
GTCTCTTACAGAAGCGAAGTTTTCCAAACTTCGATCTATGTTAGGAGTTCAGGAAGTTGTCATTAAGGGGGGATAGGCTCTAATGCCTCCTTCCTTCTCCTATTTGTGTCATTATTGTAAATCCTTCAATCCTATCCAAAGTTGTTCTTAATGGGGGATGTTAGGATATTTAAACACTTAGGATTTAGTTAAGATCTACTTGGTATAATATGTCGTTAGGTAAAAGTGTGTTTCTTTAGTATGCATTTGTAGTTAGGAAATCCGACGGTCACGATATGTTCCCAACATAGAGTGATCCAACAGTTCATACTCTCCTCGATATTAATGGCCATTGATCCGTGGCTTAACACCCGATTGGTCCATGATCTCTATTTAAAGAGCATGGAGGGTCATTTGTTGATGATCGATTGTGAGAAACTCTCTTGTAAAATCTCTCTGTAATCTTTTTTCTTTGCATTAATAAACTGCTCCAAGTGGTCGCGTTGGCTGGGGCTGTGGACATTTCCCCATAGGGGTTTTACCATGTGAAAAAATCGGTGTGTTGATCTTTGATCTGGTTATGTGAGTGGTTACTGAAGGTGTTCGTCCTCTGTTGGAATACCTTTGTTGTTGAACAGTGAATAGAGGTACTCTTCAACTAGGAAATGCTCGATATCGAAGTCCGAGTCCTCGCTCAGTACTATGGGCATGTCTTGATATCAATCGAGAATTTTTCTTCCCCTTTCTGTTGAGAGTAGTATCATTGTTGTCTTTCTTCCGCACAGGTCTTTTGAAAACCTTACTATCATCCTTAGCGCATAGGTCAACCAAGGCATCAGGTAGGTCCAAGTCGGGGCAAACTGAGGGTTTGACAGGGGACAGAAGGATATGCAGTGGCACGGCTGGTCCATCCAAAGTCTCACTGACCACAGCCTTGTCGATTTGAGCAGACTCTGGATCAGCAAAGCCATTTCTAGATAGAAAGGCTTGTCAATTATCACCATTAAGGCTCAAATGGTGGATGATGATGAGTTTAATCAAGCCATGATGAAAAAGGCTACTATCATCCTTCTCACTCTTGAATCTCTTAGACATCTTGTAAAGACTACGCAATAAGTAATGTGGCATGTTCAAAGGATAGCCCATGAAATTCATCAATAACCAGAGGTGATACATTAAAACCAAGCCATACCGACCTTCACAGGTCACAAATTGTTTCACAATTACCAAAAGATCGTGCCACCTGGGTTTGAGGGTAGAAATAGGCATACCTTTATCACAGGAAACAACCTTTCTTAATAAGAATAGTAATGGCCACGAAACCTCGTCGACTTTGGAGTTTTTAAACCATCGTTGGCCTGTAGCTGCCAGTCCTATAGCAAAGATTATCAACTCCTCATTGAGCTTGAGCTATATGCCACCAACTTTATCCCTACACTCGTCAAAGGTGAGGGCGAATTGTTGGGCAACCGAAAGGTTGAAACCCTCGAACCTCTGTATAAACACCAGCCAACCACTGTTTTCTAAATCCTTACAGGCATTATCGAATAGTAACAGACCTTGACTATCGTTTGGCACTATGCGCACCACTGGTGCCATAGATAGGAGCACATGGTGAGTGAGGTGAACGGGCCAGGGTTTGAACGGAGTATACGCAGGCGAAGAACACTCACAGGCTTAACCGATAACTAACAAAGGTGAATTGGGATAGGGGGAAAGCATTAATGATAGAATGTGCAAAGGTGGTGGAGCTATTTCGGCCCATGCAAAATAGTCATTTCCATAGTACAACCGACGACACATATAACATTTCAAATCACTATGCATATGTTAAAAACCACGCCATTCAAACAATCAATGAAACCTATGGTAATTCAACCAAACATTTGCGCGAGCAATAGTTTTATCATAGCTTTAAAACCAAACAATGAATCGAAATCAATACCAAGGGTTCGATCACATGAAATATGTGTTGTGTGATATGATTTATACGAAGGGTATAACCACAATGCTAATCATTTTCATGAAACCAATGTGTCAAGGGAATCAATCAAAGACTAGAGAAATCAAACCATCAATAAACCAACGATTGAATCACAAGCCTTAACAAGTCAAATTAACAATTGAAGAATGGAAAATGAATAAGGATCTTGGAGTCTTGTCGACTGTATAATCATAATCAAATTGGAAACACAATGGGAATATCGACAAGAATGATCACAACAATCCAGTGATGATTTTAATGTGACTTCGAAAACCAAGTTTTCACGCTTGCTGTCATGAAAACGAGAACCAAGGTAAGTGTGCAAACACATGAAACAATAGTGTCGTTTTATTCAAGGATTACGATGAAAATCAAGGTTTGCAAAACACTGGTGTAGGCAGCTTATAAGGATAGTATAGAAATGTGAATTGGCTGCCAACAATGGTGACACACTGGTAGAAGCAATTATCTTTGCTAAAAGAACAAATTCTGATCATGATAATGAGAAAAATTCAAACTCAAAAATAACGACCAGAAAATCGCATAAACATCATCATTAACCAAATATTCCAACAGTGTTTAACAGATGAGAAATGATAACAGTCTTAAGACAAGCAAGCCACGCTATTAAAGATAAGATCCTCAATACTGTTGACAGAGCCACTGCTGCCAGCAGGCATCCATAGCCTCGACAGGGTTTCCATTTAACCCACTCTGACATCTGTATCCTGCCAAGAAGTTCCAGATCTGAATAAAGGACATTTTAAAATCAAGAGGTTTTATATTTGCAAATGTTCATATACCTGACATTGCTTCGCTTCTAGCAGGCCTGTTCAGTACCCTGGCGAAGTTGTCTTGGCGTCATGCATGCATTTACCCGCTGCCAGCAGACCTGTTCATCATCCCAGTGGGTTTACAAGAACTTCCCATAGCTCTTTTATTGATTTATTTTGTTTTTTAAAGATATATAGTTGAGCGGGGTGACATTGAAAATTATGATATTTTAACATATTTTTTTCAGACCTTAGTAGAATTTTTTTTTAGAACTATCCTTTATTAAGATCCAGAGATGGTTTATTTACAGAAACAACCTTCTAAGGAAGGGAGACATCTTCTGAGTCATTCCCTTAAGGAATAGGGATAGCGTAAGAAGATAATGGATGATCGCAACCAGCTTATCTCAGAGATTGAAATAAGTTAACTTCTTTCAAAAAGCAAACTTTTTGCCAACACAGATGTAAATTTCAGAAGTATACAATTGATGTTTATACAATTTTTCAGCAGTCATTTCAGTGAAGGAATTTTCCATTTACCTTGTCCGAATGGTACAAAAAAATGCAGGTATGTGTTTCCAAAAGCAAAATTGATAAGCGAAAAGGAGAAATCAAAGCCAAAACAGGAAAGAAAAAGAAAAAAAAAGAAAAATATGAACATAGTATACAGAGAGTTATCATCAAGAAAAATATCTTTTTAGAGCTTGGCCATTCACCGAATAGGTGTCAGGCTTCCCCTCTAGATTCTGTAATCAGAAAGAACTGGGACAAAAAATTTCAGCAATTAAAAATGGTCCAAGCCATAAGTTCTGAAATTTCGTGTGTTCTCCCTTTCCCTCATGTGATTTGTCCCATTTCAAGACAAGGTCACCTATTTCGAAGTTCCTATCAGAAGTAGAATTGGAATCAAACCAGCTTTTAACCACTAGTTGATGCTGATCTAACTTACGTTTAGCTTGGGCTCTTACCTCTTCTAGCTTCATCAAAGCGTTAATTCGGTTTTCCAAAGGGGGACAATCTTCTTCTTGAATTTTCTGTGATAGCTTTAGTGAAGGAAGAAGAATGTGTGGTGGCATAATTGTTTCTCTGCCATAAACAAGAAAGAAGGGGGAGTTACCTACAGTAGTTTTTGGTGCTACCCTATAAGCCCAAATCACGTTTAACAATGCATTGTGCCAGTTTTTGTGACTTTCAGCCACCATTCTCTTGATGATTTTAATCAAATTCTTATTTGTTGACTCTACCAATCCATTTCCCTGGGGGTAATAGCTAGCAGAATACTTCAATTTAATTCCTTTTTCTAAAGTGAACTCGCTCATCTCAAGAGACAAAAAGTAGGAAGCATTATTGAATACTAAACAATCAGGGATACCAAAACGAGTGATAATATTTGAAATTAGAAAGGCAATTACTTGACTGGTATTCACAGTTCTTAATGCGGTAGCTTCATACCATCTGGTGAAATAATCTGTGGTTGTTATGATAAACATATGTTGCTATGAGGATGGCAAATTGATTGGACCTATAATATCCAGTCCCCACTGCTAAAAAGGGCAGTCTACTAAAACAGATTGCAGAGGAAAGGCTGGTTTCTATAACCACCCTGATGCTTTTTGACAAATAATGCACTTGTGACACAAGACATGGGCATCTCTAAAAAGTGTGGGCCAGTAATAACTAGCTCTCAAAACCTTATGGGCAGTGGTGTCACCACCAAAATGACCGTTAGCTTCTCCTGCATGCAATTCTAGTAAGACTTTTTCTGCTTCATCTTTTTCAAGACAACACATCAGTATGCCATAAAAAATTTGACGAAACAGGATACCATTAATCAAATGAAAGGAGGCAGACTTTAATATCAACGCTCTTATTTTAGTGGGATCTAGGTGACGGGGGGCTAACCCATATTCAAGACAGAATTTTATATCGTCATACCAGGGACTGACAGAGTTTTGTGCGCAGGAGATTTCATTTTGATTGGGTTGTCATAGGATATCGTTTTCTTCTTGTTGTCCTTTGGCTGAATCAACAACTAACTTGCATAACCCTTGGCCTCTCACTATTTGAGTTGGGGTAATTTCTATGTCGTATTCCTGTAAAGAAGTAACCCAGTTAGCCCTCTTTTCTCCGAGTTCTTTCTGCACTAACAGGTTCCTGACAGTGGGATAAGGGACAATAACTTTCGTTCTGGATTTTAAAATATAAGACCGGAAGTGCTTGACTGCTTTGAAAATAGTGTAGGCTTGCTGGTCTACTGCTGGGTAATTAAGTTCCGCGCCTTTGAAAGCAGAGCTCATAAAGGCAATGGGTACTTCATTATTTTCAACGTTCTTTTGAGTTAGGATGGCGACGTAGGAATGGTCAGAAGCAAAAGTCTAGAGCGTGAAGTCTTGGGAAAAGTCGGGGCTCATGAGAGAAGGAGCATCTATTATGGATTTCTTTATTGCATTAAAAGCTTGGTTTTCTACGGGTCCCCAGTGATATTGTGTGTCTTTCTTAATTAAATTTTGTAAAGGTATGACCATTTCGGAGAAGCTGGGGACAAATCTCCTTACAAAGTTAATCTAGCCTAAGAAAGACTGCATAGACTTTTTGGAAGTAGGAGGGGGAAGTTTGGAGATGACTTGAGTCCTTTCGGGGTCGATAATCATCCCTTTGATTGACACAATAAATCCTAAGATTTTACCTTGTTCTACTGCAAAGATGGATTTTTTAGGATTCAAGGAAATGTCGTATTTACGACATCGCTGTAGAACGGTTCGTAAATGAGCTAGATGATCGGTTTTGTTTTTAGATAATACAGTAACATCATATAGGTAAACTACGACAGACTGGTTGATTAAGCCTCGGATAGCAATGTCCATTTCTCTCTGGAAAGTGGCACCGGCATTAATCAATCCAAAGGGCATTTTTCTATAAGCATAGGTGCCCCATGGAGTGTGGAAGGTAGTTTTAAGTTGGTCTGGAGGAGACATCAGGACTTGGTTGTACCCCGAGAAACCATCAAATAAGGATAGCCTCTCAAAACCAGATACCTGTTGAATGATCTGTTCCATGGGTGGGACAGGGTAGTTGTCTTTATCAGACTCTCTATTAAGGTTTCAGAAATCGACGCATAGTCGGATTTCCCCACTTTTCTTCCGGACAGGGACAAGGTTAGAAACCCATTGAGTGTGCCTAACAGGGAAAATTATCTTGGCATTTAGGAGCTTATTTAATTATTTTTTGACGGTCGATTCGAGCTTAGGCTGCATTTTTCTTAATTTATGTTGAAAGGGTAAGGTTTGAGGTTTCATAGGAATGACGTGTTGTATGATGTTGGGGTTGAAAGTTTTAAGGTCATCATACATCCATGCAAAAACATCTTTAAATTCTTTAAACAATTTAATAAATGCATCTTTTTCTTGTTCAGAACATCCTACCCCTAATTTAATGCACTGCGGATTGTCATTAGTTCCTAAGTTTACTTTTTCATATGATAATGAGGAACTATTGGTTTTACAGTTGACCGAATTTTTGAATTTATCTTGAAGATCATAAAATTTCTCTAATCTAACTACATATTTAGGGATCGAATTTACCATGTTCGATGAAGATTCAGGAGATATCGGATCTAGTATTACTGTTAAATCGTGCAAATTGTCGTCGTGACTGCATTCGTCTATGACCGCGCCTTGAAAAGTTTCTTCCATATGCAGGAAGCTAATAATCTGTGGATTGTCGTCAAAGACCCTCCAGTTCATGATGTTGTCGGGAATGGGTGGCTTGAACAGCAGTTCGATGGAGAATGCATCTGGGGACCGGCCTTCTGCAGGAAAGAGTTTAGAAGCTACGTTAGCTAATAGATCTTCTTCAGAATTATTCAATCTAGGAATAGAATTTATATTGAAAGCAAAAAATTTATTCATTAAATTCCATACCTCAGATTGGTAGCTTTTAAGATGTGGAGACAGACAGTGGATAGAATCTCTTACCTGTTAACCACGATTTCAGAATCGCCAAAGACAACCAAGTTTTGAATGTTCATATCTAAAGCTTTTCTGAGACCTTGCAGTAAAGCCTCATATTCTGTTGTGTTATTAGTACATTCAAATTCTAACCTACATGCAATCATGGTTTTGTTACCTGCCGGATCAATAATGATGCAACCTGCACCAGCTCCTTCTTTGGACTTTGACCCATCAAAATAAAGAGACCAAATTTGATTTTTTTCGGGTGCATGAGACCATTTTGTAGAAGTTGTTGGCTGCACATATGCCACAATCTCAGAATGTTGTTCTGGGTTGGTGATAGCTGAAGCCTCAGCCATGAAATTGCCGAAAAAGGTATCCATCCCTTGTATCTAGGGTGAATCAGCAGAAGGTGTAAATGGTTCGTTGGGATCATTCAAATCTGTGACCGTGAACTTAAGGTAGCGTTCATGATTTACCCTGATCTTATTGGGCTTGTCGTTCTCTGGAAGCCAAAGGTGAGACCAATCTGTCGTGAAATAGCCGTGTAATTTCTCCGACCAGTCCCTGCTTAAAAACAGATTGTACACTTATGGAATATCCACAACAATAATATCAATAACTTGATGAACTTTGGGGTTAGATGATAATCTTATAAGCACATTTCTTAATTCGCCTATGACTTTAACACTGGTTTGATCAAGTTGCATGATTTTTAAAGTGGATGGTTCGACTTCAGCGTTAATCTTCTGACACACAGACCATGGCATCACATTGGAGGATGCTCTTGAGTCTACCATACAATTGTGCACGTTTCTATTAAAGATTTCGAAAGTTAACAAAAATGGAGGTACATTTTTGCGAGTACTAAGGGTAGTATTTTGTGGCTTTTTACTCGCAGATTCTAAAGCTACTTTATCTACATTATTTACATCATTTACAGGAAGGATTCCTTTGTCTTGAGGATCAGGATTATTTTTAGTGGAAGTCTTCTGAGGAACTTTGTTCTGAACAACCTTGTTACCACTTGAATTACCATTTTTGCCATTCTCTGCGATATTCTGTAACATTTTTTGTAGCATAAATGGAAATTTGAATAACTCATAGACATAAATTTTAGCCCTTAAATTTTTAAGGTCTTCAACTAAATCATAATCTAAGTTGGGGTTCACATGAATCTGTTTAGTCTCAGCTGGTTTAGATTGCTTTGGAGGCAAAGTCGTAGTGTTTTTGGAAGAAGGTTTGTTTGTTGTCTTACTCCTAGTATTGTAGGGATGGATTGTCTCGAAGTTAGATTGAAAGATGCTATCCAAGAAGTGTCCAAAAATGTTTGGAGAAGATTCTTCTTCTTGAACTGTCTCTTGTTCAACAACCTCCTCAGGAATCTTAGGAGGCATCAAGTTATCTTGGGCTTCTAGAATTGTTTGAAGCGCGTATTGCAAACTTTCTAGATTAAGGCCTTCAGTATTCGGATTAGGTCGGTTGGTTGGGAAAGGCTTCCTGAACAGGGGATTGTAAGGACCTTTTCTCGAGGAAGCTTCTTTGGTTGTCCTTTTCAAATCTATAACTTGATTTGACAGTTTTTGAACAACTTTAGATAGGTTTTCTAAATCAGAGCTTTCAGGTTGTGTTTTACTTTGAGCAGGTCTAGGGAGGATTTCGATCTTCTTTTTGGAAGATGAACTAGTCTCTATTTCGTTGCTAGTAGCGTCATTTAGACTAAGTATGTCTTTTTCAATCTGGCTAGCTTCCTCGAAGGCTTCTAACAACATGGCTTTCTTAGATCGTTTAACCCAAATAGCTATACTTTGATGTAGTGCTTTAGTGTAGTATGCTATTATAAGATTCTCGGCAGGCATGGAATCTATAGGGATTCGGTTTTCAAGTGTTAAGAATCTTTGATTAAAGTCTTTAACTTTCTCTTTCAGGTTCATTCTTAAGTTAGAAAGGTCCATGACCAGAACTTCCGGAGGCTTACCGTCTCCAAATTTTTCCAAAAAGTAGGATTCAAACTTTTCCCAAGACACAATGGTATGGAGTTGCTGGGAAAAGTACCATGTAGATGCATTGCCCTCGAAAGTATAGGGGAACAACCTACAGACTATGTCTTCATGGTCGAAATTTTGGAGTCTTATGGATAACATAAACTTTTTAATGTGATCTTCAACGATCTGTTTAGAGTTAGGGTCAAACTTGGGAAGCCACTTCTCCAAATGTTTAGGTAAGGGATGTTGATCTCCAGGTACGGCTACTACATCCTGGTCGAGCCAAGGTCTAGCAGGGTTGTTCTAGTTTGCCATTGGTGTAAGCAGTGTGGAAGGATGTGAAGGGGAATTTCCTTCGTCAGAGAAGTCTTCTCCCGAAGAAGAAGGAGATGAGGGAGGTGGTGAGGGAGGTATTCCAGATCCCCCTATAGCAGGAGTGAGGATTGGATCTGCAAGTTTCATAGTGAGGTTAGTGCCTCTGATTTGTTCTCTGATATTAGAGAAATCTAAAGGTTGGTCCAAAGGTAGATTTTCTTGCCTCAAATGGGCTAAGGCACTATGAGTTCTTATGAGAGATTGGCGGACAATCTCTTGTATGTCACCACCTGTAGGATTTGGGGTTGTTGGCTCAACTATGATCTGTGGATCGTCGTTTGATGTGGTTGTTGTTTGACGGGGGATGTTATTGTTCGAATGACTTCTTGTCACTATAGGTGAGCGATTAGGTGGTGGAGGATTCTTACGACCGCCTCGTGCCATTAATAAATTTCAGGCCCTCCTTCTAGCGCCATTTGTTGACGGGCGAAAATGAATGCTCACCAACTGGAAGAGTGGATCCGGTCCAGGGTTGTCTAAATAGCCCAAGCCGTTTGGGGTAACCCACCTTGATGGGTTTAGCGGCTCCGTTGGCCGATCTAAGTCCTATAAAACAAATGAAAACTACACTAAGAAACTAATCTAAATAAAAAAAATAATTAAAACAAACTAATAAACAAATCTAAACTACATATATACAATCTATCACCTAAATCATACAACTATAATTCTACAAAATTAAATGTTTAATTATTAACAGAAACAACTTCAATTACAAATATACAATATTTACGAATTACAGATTTAAATTAAAACCTGCAAAAATCATTTGTAATCTATCCTAAGACAACGAAACTATTATTTTGTATTCTTATAATTTTATGAAAAAGAAATAGAATAAAAACTATCTAAGCTAAGCAACTAAAATAATAACGCTAACTATGAATCTAAACTAATATATTTATCTAAACTACTTAAATAACACTAATAAGATAACTATTAAATAACAAATAACAAACTGACCTGAAGTAGCGCTTCGGGTTGGTCCTGTATCCAACAGTCGATTTAGTTGTTCGGTGGGAGGAAACCTGCACCGGATTATCCACGAACTTCTCATAAACAAGAAGCAACTGTGCTCTTCAAATATAAACGACCGGACAAACAAGACATAAAAATAACAACAATTTTTTGATTTACAAACCATCACAATTAGATAAATCTGTATGCAACAATTTGTGCAAAACAATTCAATTAATGAAAAAGATAAAAAAAAAATCATTAAATTGAATTAAAATGATTGTTGTATTTTTAAATAAGAGATATCAGATATGGACAACATATAAATCAAATCACATCAACATGCAATGAATTATGATAGCTAAAGTAGTCGATAATTAACTGCAAACTGATATGTAGAAAACCTGAAACAAACGTTTGATATATTGAAAGCGAAAGTTGTTACAAGACATCAACTTTCATCTCAGTCTGAATCATAAATCCATAGTTTGGTTCTCTCCAGAGTGATGATGATGGTTTTACAAAAAATAACCAGTATTTAAAGACTTCCCACAGGGTAAAACATCCCTGTGGGAGTTATCAAAACAATTTACCGAAAATCTGGAGATAATCTCCCAAGTTTGACTAAAACTAACACCCTATAATAAAACTGTATTACAAAAACATTTCTCAAACTGCCACAGCATGCCACATTTATCATTGCAATTTGTATGCACCTAAAAGGGGACAAAAATAGACAAGATTAGAGGATATTTGTTGATAAAATTGACAGGAATCTAATTTTTAATACTAGCTACAGAATCTTGAGATTCTGTAGCTGGTCTAAATTAAACACATAATCGTTTTAAAACCAATTCGAATCTTAAAAAATTATATTAAAACTATTAAAAAAAAAATTAGTTGCTAATTTGAAACCAAATGGAATCATGGTCAATCGAAAGGTAACAGAGATACATGCACTCTGTTCAACATTTGTTATCACCAATTCGGGTAAACAGAATCGCTTATATAATTGTACAGCAATGAAATCATTTTCATGAACCAATTCCAATCGACACAAACTGTAACCGGTTAAACAAATCATTTATGCAATAGTTTATGTCGCCTTATCCATTAACAAAATCATTGTCGAATCACAATGAAATCAACAGGATCATTTTTCAAATTAATAGAATTGTATCAAACATATACCAATGATCATGCTAATCATGGCACGCAGCAATCGTTTACAAATCAAATCAAACAGGAACGAATCGAAACAGTTTGGGGTCGACCAAAATCGTTATGCAAAATCATATCAATCAACACAGCCACATGATTTTTAGGAAATAGATCTTTTGCACAGATCGAATGTAATCAAAACCCAAATGAAAATATCGATTCCATACAAAATAGAGTCGTTCCTGGTAAATCGGAATCAACAGATTTGTTTTGAGTATATTAGAAGAAAACGAAACTAATCGAAATCAATCCAAATTGACTGTCCTAAATCAGACGAACAGAATTGTTTCAAAAACAAGCCAAACATGATAAAAAACAAATCAATCATTTATACTAAACTGAGAATAATAAAATCCCATTAACTAAATGATAGTTGTGTCCGAGTTTTGCAAACAAATTTCGCACTCATGATTCATAACGAAATTGATTTGGTAAAATAAAAAGAATAGAATAATTTTGAATCAAAACGAACAGAGCTATAGAAAGCAAATCCAATCGGATATATTAATCGAAACAAACTCAGAAAGAGAAATTAATATCGAAATTCATACCTGAACAATAAAAACACAAATCGGTCATGATAATTTGGAATTGACAAAGGTCGTTGCTACCTCGACATTCCTGAAGATAATCGAACCGGTGGTTTTTTGTTTCTTTTCATTGGGTTGAAGCCTGTCTCTTTCTTTTGACAGCATTATAACTTGCTCCTCCAACGATTTGATCTTTGATTGAACTAAGGGAACATCGTTGTAATAGTGCTCTAGCCACACATTACATTGGATGCATGATGACTTCTTGGGCTTTGACATAACAGGCGAGGGTTTGTTTAAGTCACCAGGGGTTTCATTGTGCAACTTGATTCTCGGGTAATTCGGGTCATTTTTTAGGCACGGGGGTAAATTAGATACATAATCATAGGGTTTCGTAGAGCATAGGCCATGGGAATAGGGGTACTCTTCAGCTAGGAAACGCTCGATATCGAATTTCGAGTCCTCGCTCAGTACTATGGGATTTTGGTCGATATTCTGTTTAGGTTTGTTACTGGCAAGTCTTGATATCAATCAAGAATTTTTCTTCCCCTTTCCGTTGAGAGTAGTATCATTGTTGTCTTTCTTCCTCACATGTATTTTGACAACCTTACTATCATCCTTAGCGCACGGGTCAACCAAGGCATCAGGTAGGTCCAAGTTGGGGCAAACTAAGTGTTTGACAGGGGGCAGAAGGATATGCAGTGTCACGGCTGGTCCAGCCAAAGTCTCACTGACCACAGCCTTATCGATTTGAGAAGACTTTGGATTAGCAAAGCCATTTCTAGATAGAAAGGCTTGCCAATTATCGCCATTAAGGCTCAAATGGTGGATGATGATGATTTTAATCAAGCCGTGATGAAAAAGGCTGCTATCAGCCTTCTCGCGCTTGAATCTCTTAGTCATATTGTAAAGACTACGTAAGAAGTAATGTGTCATGTTCAAAGGATAGCCCATGAAATTCATCAATAACTGGAGGTGATACAAAAAAACCAAGCCATACCAACCTTCACAGGTCACAAATTGTTTCACAATTACCAAAAGATCGTGCCACCTGGGTTTGAGGGTAGAAATAGGCATACCTTTATCACAGGAAACAACCTTTCTTGATATGAATAGTAATGACCATGACACCTCGTCGACTTTGGAGTTTTTAAACCATCATTGGCCTATAGCTTCCAATCCTGTAGCAGAGCTTATGAACTCCTCATTGAGCTCGATCTGTATGTCACCGACTTTAGCCTTACACCTATCAAAGGTGAGGGCGAATTGTTGGGCAACCGAAAGGTTGAAACCCTCGAACCTCTATATAAACACCAGCCAACCACTGTTTTATAAATCCTTACGAGCATTATCGAATAGTAACAGAGCTTGACTACTGTTTGGATCTATGTGCACCACTGGTGCCATAGACAGGAGCACACGGTGAGTGAGGTGAATGGGCCAGGGTTTGAACAAAGTATACGCAGGGGAAGAACGCTCACAGGCTTAACCAAAAACTAGCAAAGGTGAACCAGGATAGGGGGAAAGCATTAATGACAGAATGTGCAAAGGTGGTGGAGCTATTTCGGCCCATGAAAAATAGTCATTTCCATAGTACAACCAACGATGCATATAACGTTTCAAATCACTATGCATATGTTAAAAATCATGCCATTCAAACAATCAATGAAACCTATGGTAAGTTGACAAAACATTTGCGCGATCAATAGTTTTATCATAGCTTTAAAACCAAACAATGAATCAAAATCAATACCAAGGGTTCGATCACATGAAATATGTGTTGTGTGATATGATTTATACGAAGGGTATAACCACAACGCCAATCATTTTCATGAAACCAATGTGTCAAGGGAATCAATCAAAGACTAGAGAAATCAAACCACCAATAAACCAACGATTGAATCACAAGCCTTAACAAGTCAAATTAACTATTGAAGAATGCCAAATGAATAAGGATCTTGGAGTCTTGTCAACTGTATAATCATAATCAAATTGGAAACGCAATGGGCATATCGACAAGAATGATCACAACAATCCAGTGACGATTTTAATGTGACTTCGAAAACCAAATTTTCACACTTGAAGTCGTGAAAACGAGAACCAAGGTAAGTGTGCAAACGCACAAAACAATAGTGTCATTTTATTCAAGAATTGCGACGAAAATCAAGGTTTGCAAAACACTAGTGTAGGTAGATTATAAGGATAGTATAGAAATGTGAATTGGATGCCAACAACAACTTAAAGAAACCAGAAAGGAGATTATTGAATTGAAGGGAGAAGGTTTGGCTGAGAGAAAAAAGTTGAAGGATATTATGGATATGTGTCTAGACACTATTGTTAAAGCTAGGTTTACAGCAAATATATTCCTACCCCTCCATAGGCAACTTAAGAATTTATACAGATAGAACAGGGATTTGCAAGATCAGATCAGAAGACTTAAATTGGAGCTGCAAACTTTTAACGAAGAACTATCCCAAAGGAATTTGAATATGTTGTCCCAAGCTTCCACAAGGAGGATTTCCAGGATCAAAAAATAATGGATGAAATAACTTACGAAATCTCAGTTTTGGAAATGATTGCTCCTAGATTTTTGAATATTTTTGAGGAATTATGTTGCTAATAACTAATTGTTTCACTCATACATCATATTATGAGGCTTCTACAGGAATACCTAACTCTGGAGAAAGTTTTTGGGTGTTTTGGGTCTTAAAACGGATAAATTTGGCAGTTACAGGACATTTCGCAGCGCCTAGAGCTATTAACTAGTCTACATAGTCAAACAATGCAAACTTCCTTGCAAACTCCACTTCGAACTGGCTGATACAGTGAACACTACAGAATTCGTTGCAAAGTCCTATTTTGATGGGTTCAAGAGGATCAACAATCACCAAATGGCTAGGGGAGCATGGTACAATTGTTTAGAGGTTAGTTTAAAGATGGAAGATACCTAGCAACGAAAGGAATGTGCTCAAAGGACACCTCATTGTGCAATATTAAGGTGTTAGGATAGTTTCCAACATTAGGCTTATTTGTAGTAGTTTGAAATTTCTAGTTTGTACAGGTGTTACTACCTCAATTTAAGATGAAAGAATCCTGTGTCAGAGGAGGAAATCACATTGTATGCTATCATTCCCTGTCTAGGTTATAAAAGAAGAATTATAAGACATTTTAGAGTTTTGAATGGTTGATGTAAAAGACTCTTTTGGTGATTTTAATATAACATAGCCTACACTGGTTTGATGTATCAGACTTGATGAATTTTTGTTTCATGGAAGTCATTTTTTTTTTCTTGCCATCTTATCTCTCTCTCTCACTTTGATTTTAACTGTCATTGAGGGATTCAAATGATTTTTTGTAGTTGTATTACAATGGATGTTTGATTGTGATGTTGTTATAACTTTCTCAGAGTTTTTTTAGCTTGGATTTAAGAAGCTCTTGTATCTTAAGATTTTCTCTCCTTTGTCTACTGGTAAAACCTAATGCTAGTCGTATACTCACATCATTTTCTTACTAAGTATTCCTTATATCGACACTAATCCTCAAAACCCTGACCTAAGTTAAATAAGACCTCTTTTGATGATGCATTTCATATAGAATTTCCTGTGTTTTGACATTGTTGAGATGAGTTTTATCCATTTGACACCACATTTCAAGACTTATCTCATAAACCTATTGATGGGTATTGAGATTTCACTTTAGCATTCAAAGTGTAACTTTCAGTGCTAACACAAGGTTCACACCATCTGGGTGATGACACAATTTCTCAAACGGGGCAGGTGCATTCATGACATTGCCTACACTCACATCCCACCGGTCACAGATCTGACCCTACAATTCAATTTAACCTAAATTGGGGATTACTCCACCACTTATATTATCCCCATTCATACATAAAACAAGTTAGATTAAACATTGAGCAGAGGTTATTTAATGAATTTTGGGTTATGCACTCAAAAGACACATAGAAAAATGGTGTAAATTTATGTTGTTGAATTGTGCACTAGAGCACCCATTACTTACTCACAATTACATCCATCACTCCATAGCTTAAGTTGTTAGAAGAACTAAGAATCTTGCCACTCAAGAACTCAGTTCATTGCTTCATATCATCACCCTTACTAGAGAGAGGACGAGAGTTTATGTCTGGGAAGGATAAGATGCCTCCCAAGGAGGAAGAAGAGAGACCATTTGTACTTTCACTACCTCTGCAGTGTTCTCAATCAAAGATCTAGCCAATTGGTAACAATTCCTTGTGTTTTGAATTTCTCGTTGTATCTTATTGTTCATGCACTTGTTCATGAATTTGTTTACACTTGTTTACTATGTATGCTAAAATATGAACTAACATGTTGTGTTAATAACAACCTATGCTGACATTTGGATTGTTGTTTGCGCACACATGTGGTCTATTCAGTCTGAAACATATGGTGACTCCATTAGGGTTCTAAAATTGAATTCTCCCTTTATATGTGGCTAGAACCCTCTTTCTCACCTCTATGGTTTTGTAGGTCATCCTATTGGTTTTTATGGACATCCCCTTTGGGCATTTAGGCCCTAAACGCTCCAAAAATCACCAAATTCTTTGTTTTATGTCATTTTGTAGGCTCTGTGCAAATTTCGCAGAAACAACCGTGCTGAGGTTCATCATTAGTGTTGTAACTCCATTCAATTTTTGGATTGTTAGCACTGATAAACACACAAGTTGTTCATAAAACCCGCACTGATCTACTTTTCTCCTAGTTTAAGGGTGTCCCTCATACCCTTTCCCTTCTGGGGGTTTAGTCCTTAAATTCTTGCACTTTGCAAGCTAGAGACCCCTTCTTTAGAGTCCATTCTTGTAAGTTTGATTAGATCATATAGTTTAAATAGGGAGGATAAAACGAACCATCATTTCGATTAGCATATGGCGTGGATGKCTAGTTAGGAATTTGAACTCTTAGTTAGAGTTATTTCAACAATATGTTGCTACTTTATTTTTTGGGACCAAGAAAATTTATTACTCACATGCTATTATGATTTTCACCTCGCACTCCCTCGAGTGATCTTGGTGAATCATAATAGGTAAGTCATTTTTTTATCCCTCTTTCATCTAAGAAACATAGGAAATAAATCAAAATACRAAGTAAGTAACCCATACATGTGCACATATTATATTTTGGTTTCCATGCTTTTTCTTTTTGCAAATSATATTAATCATTAGGTGAGGCCATGGCCATATCAACATAGGAGGTCACAAAAGAATGTTTTATTATAAGTTAATATTTTGAYGGTAGGTATCCAAAAAACCTCTCATTATCTCTTTTCCATTCTTTGAAAACTCAGTGGTTCATTGTTTATGGAAGTTAAAATCCTCCAATTCAAGTGTTCTTACATCATAAGGTAGGGAGATACATGTGAAGGGGGGAGTGCCAAGGTTCAGTTGTTTCATGCATGACTTCTTGAGCCACCGAGATGTTATAGCAAGATTTGTCTCACCCCATGCAAACTTGCTCAAAAGACCTTTTTCCATTTCCCTATGCACACTTGAAGTCCCCTTTTGCACTTACCATAGATTAAAAACATATTTTTCCACATATATGCGCCCTAACAACTATACATCATGCATATACGAAGGTTTCACCATTACAACCCGCATACATCGGGTTTTGTGCTCAAAATTAAAAAATGGTGTTGTGTTTCCATGTCACGTCACATGATCCATGATCCTTGACCTTCCATATACTGGAAACGTTCTGATTCAGCCCTTCAGTTCCATTTGAAGGCTATAAATGAGCCTTATCCAAGCTGTGGAGAAGAGGAGAAGAATTCAACTTTCAGAGAAAAGTTACTCCGGAGAAATTATTCACTTCATAGTGAGTCTGCATCCCTTTGCCCTTTTAAGTCTGAACACATTTTTCAACCCCCAAGATCTTCCCTATTTGATGGAGAAACTTATTGTCTCTCTTATATGATCCTTCCTTTGGTGGAGGATTGAAGTGGTAGAGGCCCAACTGGAAGGGACTTAGTTTCTCAGTTCTGAATGTGCCGACACAAAAGTTTTTCATTCATACACTTTTGTTCATTACATTTGAATAGAAATGCTCTTTTGTTGTCCAATTGATGTCTTAAAAATATTTGAATTGTTATTCCATGGGTGTATTTGTTATGAATATTGATGGATTATGCTATTATATGTGTTAATTTTATATATTATCACCATATGCTTGTGTATCTTGGTTGTTGAGGACAATTTACAAGCATATTTTTTTTAGTCAAGTGCTCAATGATGGACTTCATTGAACATATAGATGAGGTAGGATCTTTATCTTGTCTTGTTAGCATGTTTTCTTATATAACATACTTGAGATTAGAGTTGATTTATGTAGCCATTTCCATCTGTTGTGTTTTACCCCATGCCATAGAGTGATTTTCCTCGTAACACCAGATCTTGTGAGGTTACCTAGTTTGTGATTGATTCCTTAGGCTGAGAGTCCCATGATGCACTTAAACAAGGTAACTTACTGGCAAAAAAATAATATTATCTATAGAGGTAGCGATTGTGGGATGCAATTGCACCTAAATCAATTTTTTTTTTTCTATTTGGAAACATCACCAGTTCTTTTAGGATATTCCCCCTTTACCCTTCATTATCACTGATTTTTCATACTTTCACTAGTTCTCGATCAATGGATTGAGAACCCACCATCGAGCTCTCTTGGAAGGCCCAGTAAAATTATAGAGGAAGGACAATACACCTATAGGACACATGAAATTGTGTTTATCATCCCCAACATGGATAATACCCTAACCTACATATGCAACATTTTACTTTACAATTGCTATATACATGTGTATTATGTTCATTTATTTCTTAAACATATGCAACTATTAATTCGATCTTAAAGTAGGCCATATTATTTTTTACAAAAGAACGTGTCATTTAGTTTCTCTCAGATTTACCACAATCACACACTTAGTTGCTATGCCATAATCATAAGGGATCCACTAAATATTTGATGTTCCAAAATCTTGCAAGGCCTTCCCCTAGTTTTGGGAGGTATTCCTAGTTTCACCTCATCCCCAATACCACCATCTCACTCACCAGTGAGAGCAGTGGTTATCGGTTCTTCCTTTCTTAGTTTCACATTGCTTGGCATTTTTGGTCACACCACCCCATTTGATAGTCCTTCCTTCTCAAGAAGTGGCTCTAAACCATCACACACAATGGAAATACCACAACAACTACCATATTTCGATTTTTTGAATATACTATATTTGATGAAACTTACCAATGACCTAATTTCACATAATCCCACTTGTCTAGCTATGCCCACCAAAATTCCATCGAATATCCCTAAGTTTGAGGGGAAATAAACCGAATACCCTGCTAGCCATGTCATGACTTTTCACCTTTAGTGCCCATCCAATAACATCACATATGATTATGTTCTTCTATATCTATTCCAAAGAACCTTAATTGGTCAATCCATGAAATGACACGTGGACGAAACCTGAGGATCCCATGTGAACTTCACATATTTATCCAAAGCTTTCTTATCCTTATTTCAGATTCAACCACATCATTACATTGTATGATAAATCCTCTTAGAATTATGTTAAACCACTTCTACCCATATCATGGATCATATCCACAAATGGCATTGATGTTGGGGCCTATGTACAATTGCAGCTACTGTAGATTTATGCCTAGATTGGTTCCTCAAATATTTGGTTCCACATGTTTCCAAATATGTGGCTACCACAATTCTAGAAACTAAATAAGAGGCCATCATCAATGCCCGACACTTTGACTTAATTTATTCGTAGTCGAGGTATCTCTACATGGTGTTTCCCAATGCTCCAAGACCTCTCTCTTTTGGCCATGAGAAACTCGGAGCATCCCACTTTTTAGATGATGTCATTGGATCCATGACCCATCTCAACCCTTATGGTAACCCTACACCTTCATATGGGACAAATCACTATGGAGGAGTTCCATACTATCCTCCTCCTATGGGTGCACCTTACCCCACTACTCCAACATTTTTCATCACCCCCACACCCACACATTAGAGGAATCAATCCTTCACAACTTATGAATATCATACCATAGTAAAGTATGTTGATTCATAGATATACGAAAGGGCCTCCACATACCACATGTTTTAATGAAGGAACTTCCATGTAATATTCTCTATATGTACCTCCAGAGTAGATAAATTTCTACTATCCCTTCCCTGGACCCCCACAACCTAATGTGATCCCACTATAGGGACAATCACAGGATGGGGTCAATTTTTTCCAACCTTCACCCATCCCTAAGGTTCACTATTTTGAACATATGAATATGGTCAACTCTCCTACAAAAAAAAACAACAACAAAAAGAAAGATAAAAATAAAGCTAGCCTTAACTAGGGACAAGGGAGAAAACCTCAACAAAAACGTTCATTAGCTAGGGTAAATCATAATGCAGCTAATAAAAAAAAAATCCAAACACTACCAATGCCCAACCATGATAGGGAAAGAACAACAACCTTTCAAATAATTTCCCTTGCACATTATGTGGTGACTATGGCCATTATACTCACCACTTCTCCTTGATTTCCTATTACAAATTCATGTAGGAGTCTATGGACCCCAAACCCCTTACCCCACAGGGAGTTCCATCGGTTCCTCTAAACTTCCCTTAACTCCCCCCACCAAAAACATTACATATCCTATTCCCCCATGAATTAATGGTAGAAACAAAAAAATACATTGCCCCCCCTCCACATCAAGTAGGTCAGTACCCTAACATAGGACCAAGACAAGCATGTAACATTGCAACCCATAATGTTATTCTCACATCCAAGGAGGAGATCCTTCTCCAAATGCGCAGTTGTTAGTATTTCATTCCTTTTGAATCCACTCCTACTACATTGGATGCACCTACATTACCAACAAGTCCCTCAATGATGATCTTTCACCCCAATAGTGACCCAACCCCCAAGGCACCATGGGCACCTATGCAACGTGTTTCTCATAACCCATATACCAAATAAGCACATAATTATAGCCTCATCAATGAATTGGCCCAATCCCCTATGACCATGTCAGTCCTACTTTTTTTTCAAACCTTCCCTTCACAATGAAAGGCCTTGTTATCTACATTGGGTGAAGTCAACCCTTTAGACTCATGCCTCATCACTTTCGACTTAGACAACTCAGAGATTCGACTCTATTTGTTGGTGGCCTTATAGATACCTGTCACAATTAGAAACATCATTGTTCATCGGTGTATTGTATATGAAGGTGAATCCACATGCATAATGTCCAAACAGGTCAAGAAGAATCTAGGCTCCCCCGAGTTTACCCTAATGTTATAACTCTTTGGGTTTATGATGCTCATCCCTCTCAACTTGAAGGGATTCTTCAAAACATACCTATTAAACATGCAAGTAAAACAATCTTTATTGACATTGTCATTAAACTCACAAGTAAAATTATTTTCATGTAGTATGAGATATCACAAAATAAAATATTTTTCACGTGGTGCAACATATCATAGAAAATATTTTTCCATGTGGTACGATGTATCACACAAAATCAATTTTTGTGTGGTGTGTCGTGGAGATAGAAACTTTGGAGTGATGCAATAAAGGCAAGGTTTTTGCTAAGATAGAAAATTCAGTGTACTGTGACACTTCACACGAAAAATATTTTTTGTGCAATCCATTTTGAATGAAAAAAACTTCATCTCATGCGATGTTTCTAACCCAAAGTGATTTTCTAAGTGACATATCTCAAAACTTGAATGTTTGGGTTCGTGCGATAAAAGGAAAATTTGATGCCATGTGATATGTCACGACTAAAGAGAAATTCAACCTTATAATGACATACTCTTTGCACCTTCAAGAGTAATTCCTAGTAATAGAATTAATATGAAAAATTGTGTTGAATTAATTCAACATTCCATTTATCCATTAGGAGGTATGCATACATACATACATTATATATAAAGAAAATAAAAATATGAATATTTTTCATAACATTTTTTAAAGTTTAACAATTCATTAACTATAGTGTATCTAGAGAGCTAGTGGGGGGGTCTCGAAGGGCCCATAGAAATAATAGTGGAGGCCATTCAATGTAAGGTGGACTAGGTCCACTATACTATTTAATAAGGACCACTATGATAGTTAGAAATAATAAATGTAAGAGGACTTACTAGAAGGTTCTACTTCTAGAAGGTTCCTCCTTTAGAATGTTCTTAGGTGGTTGATAGAATTATATAAAGGGGTTCAATCAATGTACTGAACCAAGTTGAGAAGTGTTGTATTTGGAGCGGTAGATCAATAGGAGGATGCCCCCTCAAGGAGGAAAGTTAATAGGAGAGGATCCCTTAAATAATAAGATCCATTTTATGGTGTTTCCCTACCATAAGGGTTCGATAATAATAAAAGTGTGGTTCTTCTATATTGTTCCATATATCTTGTGTGGTGATTTTATTCAGAGACATTTGGTTCTTAACAAGTGGTATCAGTGCACTTTCCTTGGCAGGAATTGTGGGAATTTTGTTTTTCTATTTTTTCATATTTTTTGTAGAAGAAAAAGAGGTTCGTGACATTCCATAAGATTTCTATATATTTATGTGAAAAATTTGCAGAAACTGGTTGTATATTTGAGTTTCTTTAAAAAAACACCCAATTAAAAAAATTGCTTGAAACGAAGTCCAGGAAGTAAAGTTATCGAAATTTTAAAATCTTCAATTTTTCATGGTTTTTCCATGGATGAACGCATGATTTTTCATATTTTTATAGTATCTAGGGATGATTTTTCCAAAATAAATTACATATTTGAGTTCCACTTTCAAAAATAGTCGATTTCATAAAAAATCACCCAAATCGGAGCTCCGGATGTGAATATATCACTAATTCAAAATCAACCATTTTTATGTTCTTTGTGATGGCGACAAGACTGTAGAGCTTACTAATTTTCACTAGGTGCTCAAATTTATACCATATCATTTCCATAGGATATATAATTTTAAGATATTTCTTTTTGTATCTTATATATGGTATTTCCAATGGACATTCTCTCTCGAATCATGGAATCGATCAAGACAACATTTCAAGAAATCAAAGTTGAAATGAAAAATACCCAGGATAAATATATTCAAGAGCTCAACATTGCAAAGTAAGGAAGGTATATTATGTTGGCCATCAAGGATGAATACAATCAAGAAGCGTATTCTTGGTACGATTTTAAGGTCAATTGGGATTATTGGTATGTGGATAGTTGTCATTTCTTGGATGACAACCACTTTCATATTTTATTTGATGACTCTACTCCACCTTCTATAGAGAACACCAGTGTGACAAATCAGGAGCTAGTTATGACTACCAGTGTCTAGTTTTCATATTCTCCAGTAGTATTGTTTCTTCTAGATTCATCTTCGACCCTAGCCAACTATGTGGATGGATCTACATATTATGATCCACATGACCAGTGTATACCTTTGTATCAACATCCTATTGAGTTTTGATATCTTCAGCCTGGAGTTCACATGATCACTTGGATATGGAACTTAGGTTTATAGTGGCAGTTGGTCTACTTCAGCGTGATGGTTTGAAATTGTACACGAGACCTTGGTTCTTCTACATATTTCATCACTATGGTCCACACTTATCCATGGGACCCTGGTATATGGTTCCACACCCTCATAACAAGCGTTGATGACAATGCTTTCATAAGGGGGATGAAATGTAGTGTAGCTAGAGAGGTAGTGTGGGGGGGGAGGGTGCAGGGCCCATAGTGATAATAGTGGATGCCATTCAATGTAAGGTGGAGTAGGTCCACTATACTATTAAATAAGGCCCACTATGGTAGTTAGATATAAAAAATGTGAATTACTAGAAGGTTCTACTTCTAGAAGGTTCCTCCTCTAGAATGTTTTTAGGTGGTTGGTAGCAGTATATAAAGAGGGTTGGTAGCACTATGTAAATGGGTTCAAGAAATGTAATGAAAAAAATTGATAAGTATTGAATTTGGAGTTGTAGCTCAATAGGAGGATGCCCCCTAGAAGAGGAAAATGAACAAGAGAGGATCCATTCCATAATAGGATCCATTGTATGGTGATGCCCTACCATAAGGGTTTGATAATAATAAAAGTGTGGTTCTTCTATATTGTTCCATATATCTTGTGTGGTGATTTTATTGAGAGATATTATGTTCTTAACAATTCCATTCACCCATTAGGGGGTATACATCCATACATTATATATAAAGAAAATAAAAATATGAATATTTTTCATAACATTTTTTAGAGTTTAACAATTCATTAATTTAATTTAATCTTGATTCGGGATCTATCAAAAATCCAAAAAAACATTGAAATTTTAATTATATAAAAGATATCAAACTAAGATGAATTTACATTCACAAAATTATATATTTTAATGAATACTTGTATTATTGAGTTCATATTTGATAATTTGGATTATTAAGAAATTGCTAATCAATACTTGTATTAAGTAATTCATCTTTAATAATTTGAAATATTAAAACACCACCATAAAATAAAATGCCAAATATGTTGTGTAGGGGAAGCAAAAAAAAGAGAATTTACAGCCAAAAAAACAAGAGATCACACAAGAGACACAACAATTTTATGTAGAAAAACCCTTAGTAGGGAACATCCAGGGGACAATGACAATCAGTATTCTTATTGATCAAATAAAAAAGTTACATAATATAAGGAGAATGATGGTTTCCCATGACTCATTTTTTGTCTCAATGGGTTACAAATTTATATCACAACTTCCATTGATTGAATTAATTATGAACAAATGGATCATATTTTCCTGGGTTAATATGTTGTGATCTGGTTTGAGCTCCCACATAAATATCCAATCCGTCGGATTGATTTTCAATCATTTAAAAATATCCACCTTGACAACAATTTACTTGATTTCCTTGCCCATTTTCATTCATCACCTTTTCTCCAATCTAAGAGAAGCCAAACACTATCACAAATTATCTAACAATACTAGTTTCATGAACATGTCTTTACAATTTGCTCGAGTATGGACTACTCCACCTGCATCAGTAAACAGACTTACAAAATGATTCCTTTTCCCATTTTGATATGTTGGATTGTTAGTAAAATGCACAAAATTTTGACTACCATGGAACACGTTACCTTGTACTTGTCCAAATTTACCCAATAGATCCTTGCATTCATGCAAGACATAATCTGAGGTAGATATCCTCTTGTCCAAATCTCTTGCAAGATATGAATCAACATAACCACTCACTAAAACACTTCAACCACTGTAGGTGATACTCATTCCTCTAAGATAATGAAGCACACATTCCCAATGCTTTTTAACTGGATTTTGCATGTGTCCACCGACAACACCAACTACATGTGGAATATCTAGTCTTATACATTCCATCAAAAAAAAAACCTTTCTACTGCACTGACATACACTATACGAGATATATAATTATTTTCTTCCTTACGACTAGGACATAAACTTGAAGAAGACTTATAATGGAAAGCTAAAGTGATATTTACAAGTTTCACAATGTTTATATTGAACCTCATCGATATAATCTCCATAGAATTTTGTTGTGATAACCACATCTTGCCATTATGCCCGTCTCTGTGTAATCTATGCCCAAGATTTGTTTTGTTGCTCCTAGATTCTTCATCTGAAACATCCCGGTCAACTGAGCCTTTAACCCATTAATATCAACCATGCTTTGTCTTTTGACAAGAACATCATCAACATATAACACCAAGATAATGAATGTACCATTTTCCAAACTTTCAAAGTAAACAAAATTGTAACACTCCCAACCCCTGAAGTCCGTTTTTAAGGGACGGGGAATCCAAATTTTGCTTTCCTCCATCATATTGAATCCTCTTATCGAGATATCTATCACCTTATACTTGTCAAGAAATTTCCAACCATCGTTACCATCATAAGTTCTACAAGCATCATTGGTCAAAGGCCATGTGGTGCCCACGTGGATTCACCTCATTTGTACAACTCCACCTGGCATGGACTTGACAATGGTCGTCATCCCTTAATGATGACATGGCCACTAGATAGACGGTTACAAGGGATGTTCCCTTCCCCTTCGCTTTCACCGGGCCTTCGGCCGTTTGTCCTTCGGCCCTTTGTCCTTCCTATCCATGTCTGAATCATTCCTGGAGTTCCGAAGTCCCAAAGTCTTTCCACGTGGCTCCGGCCTTCGACCCTTTCGAATCATCCATTATACTAGACCCAAACCATCGAGAAATTTGAAGCCCCAGAATCTTGCCATGTATCTCTGACCTTCGTCCCCTCTCGAGCATACATACAAAGACCGTAAACCTATCGAAGTTCTGAACTCCCAAACTCTCAAGGTATTTCCATGTAGCTCTGAAATTCGACCCTCTTTGGAGCATACATTCTAACACCCTAAGTCTCCTAGATTTTTGACCTCCCAAAATCTTGGGGTCCCATTAGCCATTAGGTCAAGCAACCATGCACAAGGGGATGACACGGGGCAGAGAACGAAGATGACACGTGGCCTTATCAATGGGAGACATGTGTCATGTTCCAATTGGAATATAAGGTCTGTAAAAAGTGTGAATCAAGGTGACATGTGGCATGTCACACATGGGTCTACATCACGCTATGTGACGTCAACATTCCACCTCACTCCAGACTGATGGTTTTTGGGAACCACCCCAATAAATTTTGATCTACGATTGAGACAGGTCCACATAGATCCCTAGATCTATGACCTCCATTGGTTCGATACTTCGGTGTTTGGGGGTTCCACCCGTTTAACACTCCCTTTCCCTTGGAGTAGGTCCTTGTAATACTGACCACAATCTAGATCCAATGGACAGGAGAGATCCTGAAGAACCCTCAGATCGACGGTCCGTGTTACTTTGCAAATCCAGTGTTCGGAGGTTCTGACTGTTTAACGCCCTTTCTCTCCTAGAGTAGGACTTCATTGGAGTGATACATCATATCCTTCCATTAGTTGATTGGATGGTTGGGAGAGGTTCTCGAAGGAATTCCTAGATCAACGACTCACAATTTTAGATCAGAGGTCCCTAGGTTTCAGTGCTCGGCCACTTCCATAGGGACACCTTTCAACCCAGAACACGTTGGCAAGACACGTGGCACCTACCTCAGGTTACCGACACCTATTTACTATGTCTCAAGGTCACCACACATGTCATCACCATTTCTCAATGCATGGACCCCCACATGCTCTTGACGTGATACAGTCATCCCCATGATAAAAAAACCGAGAGGGGTCCCAAAGGATCCTTAGATTGAAATCCCACATTGCTTTGCAACTTTGACATTAAGGGGTTTTGGTGTTATAACACTTATGTTCTCCCGAAGTGGTCAACATCGGACTGACCACGATGTAGATCCAACAGTCAAGAGATATCCCAAATACCCTCATATCTATGGCTCACGTTACCTCACATCTAAAGAGTGGATCGGTTTTTAGCAAGGGGATGAATCCTACGATGATGGGTATCTAACCATGTTGACGGGCGAAATTGATCATCCGTCAACTACAAGAACGAGTTTCGTCCGGGGTTGTCTAAGTAACCCAAGTCGTTTGGTGTAACTTGTTCTAATGAGATTAATGGCTCCGTTAGCCAATCTAAAATCCTAAATTAAAACAAACAAAAGAAAGAAATAACTAACAAATTGCTAAACACTATATTATATATGTACCTATACTATAATATAACTATTGTTGGTATATTTAAGCAGAAAATATACAAATCTCACTTATGTACATCATTTACAAATTGCAAGTTTTAATCGAAACTTACGAAATCAATATGAAAAAAGATTTCTATTAAAAAACATATAAAGAAAGCACATTAAAATATTTTATGTTTTCTTTTATAAATTAAACTAATCTTGAATTCAATAAACTATGAAACACAGATGTGCAGATACTCAAAATCTAATCTAAACATTTTGGTTTCATTAATATGTAAATGACAGAAATTAGAAGCACAAAGAAGCTCACCTGTTGTTAATTAGTGAGATGTATCTAAGCATCTCTATGAGTGAAGAACATCCAACTGCCACACCCAAGAGAAAAATCTGCTATAGAATTTATGACTATTTTAAATAAATTCAAAACAAGTATTGGCAGTTGAGGTTTAATGACAGAAAAGGGAACATAAATTGAACCCTGTTATATTATGATCGCAAATAATTACAGTAAGAGAAATTTGAGTGTAACTCATTGCATTTCATCATTCAACTAAAAATCAAAGATAAATCCTATCATTCGAATTGAAAATATGATCACAGTGTTAATATCTAGAGCAACAAATTATAGATGATATTTATAACATAAGCATCCTGCAAAATAATAGATCATTGAGTCTAAATCTACCAAACCTATTAATATACCAGGATTAACAAAACATGAATGAAAACATCATTTAGAAGAGGCTAAAGCCAAAATGCCATATGTTGTTTCCTTAAGTGTTGGAATCATTCATCCATTTTCTGCTCTAGGCCAAGATCATTTCCTTTACAAAGTATAAAGTATTTAAAGGGTTTATGAAATCTAAACTTCCTATCTTCTAAGATAGGATCAGATCTCAAAAGATCAAAACATTACAAATATAGATATCCTAGAGCCACTCATGATCAAACTATATCTTCAAAAATTTATGAAAGTTGTTTCCTATTTACAAAACAAACAAAAAGGAGATAGCTAATCAACTAAGTCATTCATGTTCCATCCCATAAGATCAACATCAAGATACACCATGAATTGAAAAAATGAAATGAGAACAAGTTAGATAATTATTAACAACTAATTACTAATTTTTATTAAAAAATGACTTGAATTCAAACTAACTTAAAAAATAAAAAATAAGCTACAGGCTTCTGTAGCTAGTTAAAATAGTTAAAAAAAATATAATCTATTTTATTGTCAAAACATAAGCAAATAAAAAAAAATAACAACTATTTGTTATTTCATCCATTTGACCAAGGAGCATCTGAATTCATGATAGTGGAATTTGTTGGGTTGCTTCTTTTTTAATGATCATTTTATTAAACTACTTAATACTCTTGTTTGCCAATAACAAATCTAAATTACTCTCCTTATGCCTGTGGTATTTCTTGAAAATTGGTTTGTGAACCATATCAGAAATTGGCTCAACAATAGGGGCATGAAAGTCCCATCCTTATCACATCTAAAAATCTCCTCCAATGCATGAAAACAAAGTGGCCTTTTTTCCCGAGCGGTTTCAAACTACAACAGAGAGTAGATCTGTCATAGATTGGTCTTTTGTGGATCAACACATAGGTATTTGAAAATAGGGTTAGCTACATAGGGTTCGGGTTTTATATTGGAATGCAAAGGCGAATCTATTGTGTTTTTGGGTGAGGTGAAATCATTTCTACACAGGCAAACTTCCCAAGTATCCCCAATCCGGATAAGCTCAAGGAGAAAAAGATTTGATAGTGATTTAAACTTCTGTTTTTGATAAAGATTAATCACTTTATGCAAACTCATAACATATATAAAAGCATATAATCTTGAACCCTAGCCAAACCCATAATAGGCTTGAATGTTTGAGCAAAACAAACCAAAAACGCTTACCTCAGCCACAAAGAAATTTTGACATTTTTCCCTCCAAAGAACGAGATGTACCTCTGAAACTGTATCGTTTTTGAAGAATCTTCCCAACGTGAAGGTAAATGACCCCATTTCCTACATGGGTCTTAAGGGGTTTGGGCTAATTCGTAACGGTTTGCCTAGAAATATTCCCGCAAAAACATGTCTCAGGCAGGCAAATACAAGATTTTACAAACATAAAACTCAGAGCCATTCGGTTGGATTCAGACAACAGGAGCCATTAAGAATATAACTAGACTATAATTAGGGTGACTCAAACTAATTCTGGGTTTGAATGATAGTGGTAAGAGGGGTAAGTCTGAGTGGATACCATGAAAACAAAATAAGCAGAGAACCTATGCAATCATAGCATATGCATGAAGGTATCGGTTATGGGGTTTGAACACTCCTAGTCATGAATTCTCTTAGTACATCACACTACCCAAAATCTTAACTCGAAATGAGAGGCCTTTCAACTCATTCTTCCAGCCAAAACGACATACAGGATACGGTTCGGGTGCGTTTAATTCCCACGACATGTAATGGGTATACTCATTTTGCAAAGGTTAGGAATGGATATATTCTTACAAACCAAATGCCAATCATTTTTTGGAATATTTACAAAGGATCCAAAAGATAATCTTACAATCCAAGAGAAACTCAACATAAGTATTTCATTGATATAGAATAAACTTAAAAATTCATTCAAGTAAGAGACATGAGGTAGATGTAAGCACATTGAACCTTTTAGAAACCAATCTTTGGATAGGGTTATAATGCGACATTAAGTTTTAATGCTTGATTCATCCTTACAGTCATGAATCAAGCATGAAGATGCAAGATAAAAATAAAACAAGAATAATCAAACATTCTTTTATAACCCAATAATCACCCTTGAATAGTGATATTTACAGGATGAGGTGATGGCAACTATAGGAGGTGTTATTTGTCATTAAAAATAACAAAACCACATAGGGATTCCAACAATGGTGACTTACTAGGAGAAGCAGTTATCTCTGCATCACCAATGAGTTCATGTCACGACTGATTAAGAATGATTAAATATTAAAGAACAATTGAAGGAAACTAAGCATCTAAATCAAATTCCAATAATCATCATACAATCCAGTTTTAGATGTCTTTGTGTTCAAATGAAATCTGGTGACAAATTTTAATTATGAGAGAAACGATATTCAAGCTAATGGCTCTGATACTATTGATAGGGCCACTGCTTCCAGCAGGCGTCCATAGCCTCAGCAGGGATTTCAATTAACCCACTCTGATGCCTCTACCCTGTCCAAGAAATTTCAATTCAAAATGAAGGGCACTTATGACCAATATCAAAATTTATACCTGATAATTTTCTTGGACCCGACATTGCTTCGCTGCCAGCAGGCCTGTTCAGTACCCCGACGAAGTTGTCTTCGCATCATGCATGCATTTACCCACTGCCAGCAGACTTGTTAAGTATCTCAGTAGGTTTATAGATACTTCCCAAAACTCTCTAGAAATTATTTATAATTTGACATAAATTTAATGATCTTCAGAAGAGCGGGGTGATGCTGAAAATTTTAGTTTTCAGAATACTTGATATTTTCCAATTTTTTCTTGATAACCTTCATTATGATCTAAAATTAGTTTTCTGATGAGACTAATTTTTCGAGGACAGGAAGGCATACTTGAGTTGTTTTCTTTAAAAACAGGGACAACATAAAGAGATTTAATGATGGTTGTGCCTGCTCATGATTATAAAGTGAAACGAGAAAACTTATTTCGAACATTAAGTTTCTTTAGCTAGTCTGTGTTTCAACAATTTACAACATTGATGCTTTGAGAAGACCTTGATTGCTGCTTCATGATGAGGCATTTTGGTTTCCTTTCATGAACTAAAAGGTGACACAAACATAAGTTCAACCAAAAAGCAGTGAAAACAAGAGAAATAAAAAGAACCAAAATTAAAAATTAAAAAGAAAACTAAAACAAAAAAAAGTATGTACTGAGAGGTGGATCTGGAATCATCACGCGAAAAATCTCTTGAGAGACTAAAGAAAATAGAAAAATCCTCATTAATATGAATGCAGTCCTGCTCGTGGAAACTTGGTTCAGGGATGAATTGATAGTTCATATTTACTTATCTCCTTACTTTTCATTTAAAATTTTCATGATGATACTGCGTTTTTGAAAAGAAATGTTTAACAAAAAGCTGAGAGAAAAGGGTCAAAGTGGACTTCCCTAACAACAATCATATGACGGTTCTCTTGGTGCACCCACTTGTGTTCATTTACTGAATTATTAAAAAGAGAAACGGTGAGAATTAAAACTAAAGGAAAAATATTCCTAAACCTAGTCTAAACTACTAAGACATATGAAAAACACTAAGTAAAATCGTATTTCCAGTGCATGCACAAGAACAACTTCAATCCTGCAAGGTGTAAAAAGTCGAAAATCAGAACATAAGAATGTAGTATTTGCAGATACAAAAGAAATATGTTATGCTTACCTCCTATATATTCTTTTGAAAATAAATAAAGAACAACCTTACCATTTTTTTGAAATTTCTTGATGTATAAAACCTCCAACCATTCTGCAATCTTGTCATCATATAAGTCATAATGGCATGGAAGAGTGTAATTAAGTTTGGAAAACTTATTAATATTATGGGGACCTGACATAACCATCATCCATGGCTGAAGTGCCCCATCCTCCTGACATTTCTCCAAGTGTTCATTAATTTCTTCACATGGAGGATATAAAGGAAATATGCCATACTTACTTTCTAGATATTTAGAAAAAAACAAAGTAAGCACAATTTTAACTTTATTATGAAGATTTTTTAGATACGAATCTTCAAGCCATTCTAAGATCCTGTCATAAAAATTAGGATGGAAATTATGAATTTGATGAAATGGATATATCAAAGGGGAACACATCATAAGAGGATTCGTGACATCAATTAGATTATTGGTTTGAATGCTTCCTTTGATGAGATTGATCATTTCAAAATGTGAAGCATAAACATTAAAATTCGAGCTAATCAAAGAACGAATATGAAACATAGAATGTTTGATCTCCATAAGAGAAAGTGCACTGTCTTTTTCAAAAATAAACTGTGTAAAATCATCTCGCAACATGTATTTTTCCCATGTGAGTGATGAAAGTGAAAGAGCATCAAATCTGAATTTATAAATGTTATGTTTGGAATTAATTTCACCAAATCTTGTCATATCGAAAGGATATGATTGTGACGAAAAAGAGTAGGATGTTATGAGTAAAGTATCAAGTCCACCAGAATCTAAGAAGAGATCAGGATATAAAGAGTAAGAGGAATTAGAAATAAGCACATGAAAAGAATCTCTTGAGCTATGATATTTAACAATGGTATTCTCAAGACATTTCTCTTCGCTTTCTTTAAAACTTTCACTATGTTTTGGTGATAAATTCTTCAACATAATATGATCATGTAGATTTGGCTCCCATATGATAGATAATTCAAAACTTTCATGAAAAACATCTGATCTTTCATGTTGATAAGGTATGATTTGAGGATGAAGGTTTAAGGTTTCTCCTTCCAATTGCATATCTTCATCTCTAATCAGTTTCATAGGAGTGTAAGAATGTTTAAGATGATTTTCGTCACCTAAGTGTTCTTCAATAACTGAACTTAAATATTGATTAGAGCATGCGTTACAAGAATGAGGACATTCACCTTGACCCATAATCGAATCTCTTCAACGATGGTCGAGGACTGAAAATACAATGATTCAGAGGAAAAACCAGTTGATTATCAATAAGAACTTTTTTGATACATAGAATCTCACCTGCTTCAAAAATTTTGGATGAATTCCTCTCATCCTGCGAACATAATTCTTCTTGCAATTGAGTGATAGGATTTGTAACTGCTTCATCATTTTTTATTGAATATGACTGAATGAAAGGGACGCAACCATCATAGAGGAGATTTAATACAAATGACATGCAATCAAGATTAAATTTACAAAGAACATGATGGATTCTTGTCGAAAAGCCTTCTGAAGATGAATCGTCATTGATTAGCAAAATCTGAAATTCTTCACATAATTGATTGTAATCATAGATTTCAAAAGCATATTAAAATTCCTCTACAACATGAAACCAATCAAAAATGTGATACATTGGAAAAGACTCAAATCAATGTTTGATCCGACCCCTAAAAGTAAAAGCAAACAATCTGCATAAAACTTTTAAATCATAAATATCATTTATGCATTTGCACCAAAACTTGTTAAGGTGGTATTTAGCAGATACATCCCCTTACCATCAAAGGTGAGTTTGGACAAGCGAGAGACTGTCTCATTGGGAACATCAGGTAATGAGAAGTGGAAAACATGTTCCAACGCAGTGATTTGGGGAGTGTTACACATTATTTTCGTCATCCCTATGACCGTTAATGATGTAAACCTATCTGTTTCCTTTAGAGGGGTCAGTGGCCTAAGTTCCTGAAGGGAGAAGGGAGAAGTTGCATTTTCCTTTGTAAAAACCCTGTAAAAAAGGAAGTTCGCAGGTTTCTATATAGGCAGGGTGCGAGAATGCCTGATTCTCGCAGGTTGCAACATAGCTAGGGTGCGAGATGTTCGCAGGTTTCTCTATAGGAAGGGTGTGAGAATTCCTACATGTGGGAAAAACAAGTGTTTTCTCGAATCTTCTAGAAGGAGAAACTTCTATGGTGAGGTGGCATCCGAATGGTTTGGATCTTACTCACTTTCATGATTTAGTGGGATCATCCTAACCTCCTCACATTATCCTCTTCAACTTATAAAAGGAGATGATTTCTCATGGAGAAAGTTATCTTTGGTTGGCTTGGAATTATTATCTTGGTTGGAGTGGCTTTGAGATTTGCTTTGTCAAGATAGATTGTGAGTAGCTATCATATCTATGCTCTCAGAATCCTTGGAGCAGGAAGTGTGTGGGGAATGAAGGACAGTTGGAAGGGACCTTACGACATCAAGGCCATGGTTGTAAGCTCTCTTTCACATTTAATATGATATAGTAATACGATTCTTTCCTATAAAGATTGTTGTGTTTTATTGTATGATTCCTTGATCACATACATAGGTTTATATTAAGTTTATGCTATTGCTATCACTTTGGTTGGTTGTGTTCTTTTGCAGGTTCATCATTGTATGAGTGTTCGAATGGAGCTAGGATGGCGATGGTGAGAGGAAGCGACATTTAAATGGTATGTCACCTATCCCTCTTTAGTTAGTAAATTCAATATTTAAACTTAAGGAAAGCGTCATGTTCTTGTGTGTTTTGTTCTAGATCTAGGTGGATCTAGGGAGATCAGTCAGTGTCCGCACCTACCGATTTGTCTGATAAGCAAAATTGGTGACTTCGCTGGGGAGTGGATTGTTTCCTAGTTAGTCTAGTTTCCTTTCCTTTGATTCCTTGTTTTCTGGTTTCTGAGTCTATGGGAGATCCATCCAGACTCTCTGGATCTGAAAGTTCACTCAGATTTAGTCCTTTTTAAAAAAAAATCTTGTTTACAGGAATGCTCGCACTGTACCCTTTAGTGGCTTGCGAGAAACACCTGAGTTCGCACCCTGGTGTTAAGTCCAGTGAGAACCCCTCGCAGTCAACCTTTGTTCAGCCTGCGAGAATCTTTGATTCTCGCACTGTAATACATTGCCAGCCTGCTAACTTGTTTGTGAAATTTTTTTGGGTCTTGTCATTTTTTGGTGCCTAGTTTTTCTTTGATCAACTGGATTGAGCTTTTGGAGCCTATATTGATCTTCTTACAGTCTACTTGACATCCTTTGAGTTGCTTTTAGCCACTTTTTCTTTGTTTGGTTTTGAAGGATTAGTCTCTTGCTTTGAGTGTCTTTCAATTACAAAGCATGTGTTTTCTTTAGAATTGTTTAAGGAAAGATGATATTTCTTCTAAATAGTTTTCTTTAAAAGAAAACTTTTAGTTTGGGTTTTTAATTTCTTTCTTTATATTAGATTGGGGGCATCCTT
>ML798040.1:125282-139460 GCA_009831015.1 Picea engelmannii | reverse complement strand
GACATTTAAATGGTATGTCACCTATCCCTCTTTAGTTAGTAAATTCAATATCTAAACTTAAGGAAAGCGTCATGTTCTGGTGTGTTTTGTTCTAGATCTAGGTGGATCTATGGAGATCAGTTAGTGTCTGCACCTACCAATTTGTCTGATAAGCAGGGAGCCATGGGGAAATTAAATACATTTGAAATAAAGGCTCCTACAAGGCCAACTTGTCAGTTAACCCTCCTTCTAGTGCCATTTGTTGACGGGCAAAATTGATCGTCCATCAACTGGAAGAACGAGTCTGGTTCAGGGTTGTCTAAGTAACCCAAGCCGTTTGGTGTAACTCGTTCTGATGGGTTTAATGGCTCTGTTAGCCAATCTAAAATCCTAAAAGAAAATAAACAAAAGAAATAAATAACTAACAAATTGATAAACACTATATTATATATGTACATATACTCTAATATAACTATTGTTGGTGTATTTAAGAAGAAAATATACAAATCTCACTTATGTACATCATTTACAAATTGCAAGTTTGAAACGAAACTTATGAAATCAATATGAAAAATGATTGTTGTTAAACAAAAGATAAAGAAAGCACATTAAAATATTTTATGTTTTCGTTTATAAATCTAACTAATCTCGAATTGAATAAACTATGAAACATAGATGTGCAGATAGTCAAAATCTAATCTAAATATTATGGTTTCATTAATATGTAAATGATAGAAATTAGAAACACAAAGAAGCTAACATGTTGTTAATTATTGAGATATATCCAAGCATCTGTATGAGTGAAGAACATCCAACTGCCACACCCAAGAGAAAAATCTGCAATAGACTTTATGATTGTTTTAAATAAATCCAAAACAAGTATTGGTAGCTGAGGTTTAATGACAGAGCAGGGAACATAAATTGAACCATGTGATCTTATGATCGCAAATAATTATAGCAAGAGAAATCTGAGTGTAACGCATTTCATTTCACCATTCAACTAAAATTCAAAGATAAATCCTATCATTCCAATTGGAAATATGATCACACTGTTAATATCTAGAGCAACAAATTTCAGATGATCTTTATAACATAAGCATCCTGAAAAATAATAGATCATTGAGTCTAAAGCTACCAGACCTATTAATATACAAGGATTAAGAAAACATGAATGAAAACATCATTTACAAGAGGCTAAAGCCAAAATTCGATATGTTGTTTCATTAAGTCTTGGAATCATTCATCCATCTTCTGCTCTAGGCCAAGATCATTTCCTTTACAAAGTATAGAGTATTTAAAGGGTTTATGAAATCTAAACTTCCTATATTATAATATAATATCAGATCTCAAAATATCAAAACATTACAAATATAGAGAGCCTAGAGCCACTCATGATCAAACTATATCTTCAAAAATTTATGAAAGTTTTTTCCTATTTACAAAACAAATAAAAAGGAGATAGCTAATCAACTAAGTCGAGCATGTTCCATCCTATAAGATCAGCATCAAGATACACCATGACCTGAAAAAATGAAATGAGAACAAGTTAGATAATTATTAACAACTAATTACTAATATTTATTAAAAAATGACTTCAATTCCAACTAATTAAAAAAAAAAAGCTACAGGTTTCTATAGCTAGTTAAAATAGTAAAAATCAAAATAAAAAATAAAAAAATAAAATCTAATCTATTTTATTTTCAAAATAGAAGCAAATCAAAAACATAACAACTATGTTCTATTTCATCCATTTGACCAAGGAGCATCTGAATTCATGATAGGGGAATTTGTTGGGTTGTTTCTTTTTTAATGATCATTTTATTAAACTGCTTAATCCTCTTGTTTGCCAATTTTAAATCTGAATTACTCTCCTTATGCCTGTGTTATTTCTTCAAAAATTGGTTTGTGAACCATATCAGGAATTGGCTCAATAGTAGGTTCATGAAAGTCCTGTCCTTTATCACATCTAAAAATCTCCTCCAATGCATGAAAACAGTGTAGCCTTTTTACCCAATGGGTTTCGAACTGCAGCAGAGAGTAGATTTGTGATAACTTGGTCTTTTGTGGATCAACACACAGGTATTTGACAACATGGTTAGCTATACAGGGGATGGGTTTTATATTGGAATGCAGAGGAGAATCTACTGTGTTCTTAGGTGATGTGAAATCGTTTCTACATAGGCAAACTTCCCAAGTATCCCCAATCTGGATAAGCTCAAGGTGAAAAAGATTTGACAGTGGGTTAAACTTTCATTTTTTATAAATATTAATCACTTTATGTAGAATCATAACAGATATAAAAGAATATAATATTGAACCCTATCCAAACCCATAACAGGCTTGAATTTCTGAGCAAAACAAACCAAAAATGCTTACCTTAGCCACAAAGAAATTCAGAGATTTTTCCCTCCAAAGAATGAGATGTACCTCTGAAACTGTATCGGTTTTGAAGAATCTGCCCACGATGAAGGTAAATGACCCCATTTCCGAAATGGTTCCTAAAGGGTTTTGGCTAATTCGTAATGGTTTGTCCAGAAACCTTCCCGCACAAATGTGTCTCAGGAAGGAAAATACAGGATTTTACAAAAGGAAAACTCAGAGCCATTCGATTGGATTTTGACAACAGGATCCATTAAGAATATAACCAGACTGTAATGAGGGAAAATTAAACTAACTATGGGTTTAAATGACAGTGGTAAGAGGGGTAAGTCTGAGCGGATACCATGAAAACAAAATAAGGAGAGAACCTGTGTGATCATAACATATGCATGAAGGTATCGGTTATGGGGTTTGAACACTCTTGGTCATGAATGCTCTGAGTACATCACACTACCCAAACTCTTAACTCGAAATAAGAGGCTTGTTAACTCATTTTTCCAACCAAAATGGCGTATAGGATACGGTCCTCGTGTGTTTAATTGCCACGACATGTAATGGGTATACTTGTTTTGCAAAGGTTAGGAATGGATATATTCTTACAAACCAAATGCCAATCTTTTTTTGGTATATTTACAAAGGATCCAAAAGATAATGTTATAATCCAAGAGCAAATCAACATAAGTATTTCATTGATATATGATAAACTCAAAAATTCATTCAAGTAAGAGACATGAGGTAGATGTAAGCACATTAAACCTTTTAGAAACCAATCTTTGGATAGGGTTATAATGTGACATTAACTTTTAATTATTGATTCATGCTTATAGTCATGAATCAAGCATGAAAATGCAGGATAAATATAAAAAAAGAATAATCAAACATCCTTTTATAACCCAATAATCACCCTCGAATAGTGATATTTATAGGATGAGGTGATGGCAGCTACAGGAGGTGTTATCTATCATTAAAAATAGCAAAAACACATAGGGATGCCAACAAACCGCCAACTTCTAGTCATTCGTCAAGTTACCATTTTGATAGGTCACCTTTGGTGCAATATTGATGTTATGAGGATTGCAGCGTCTCAGAGATCCAGACCGTTGAAGCCCTGAAAATCATAAAGCTTAGTTCTCGTCGGGCGTAACACTAGGTTCCATGGTTTCGGTCATATGAAGCGTTTGATAAGTTCTGAGGGCTACACCCTTATCTCTCATCCGAACTAATATTAATGTCATGGGAATGAGCCCATGATTATTTGGACAACTAGTTTGAAGGAAGCACCTTCCATTCTCTGAACTCAAGTTCTAAAACAGGGAAACGTAAATCAAGGGATCGACCAGACAAAGCGGTCCTGTGGAGTCTATCCCAGATCTTTACTTGTGGAATCGATACCTAATTAATCCCTTTGAGAAATATTTTAACCAGTACATAGGCCAATTCCCTATGTCCCAAATTCGTTTAGAACCCCATTACTGATAGTTTTCCCTTTCTAGGTAAAAGTAAGAATAAAGCCATTAACATGGGATAATGGTCAAATTATACCTTAAAATATTCAGTCTATTAGACCTCCAGAGTCATAATTATCTAGCATCCAACAAGATACAATAATATTCCATCATCCCTATATATCAAGGATGTATATGTATAGAGTGAATACAAGCATTCAATCATACATTTAAATTCAATCTTGCAAAGTCTATGGAATACTTATCTATTACAATTGATAACTGACCAACTGACTGTGGGTGTTCACCTCTCCACCCAAAGGTAGGCTCAAAGGAATTCATTCTTAGCACTCTGGACAGCCCCTTGCTGAGCCATGATATCACTAGGGAAATTTTGCAGTTTCTTAGAGATTCTTTCTCTATCATAGCCTCTACGAGGTTTATCAGATGCTCCCTCAGCATCAAGCTCACAATCTTCTTCTCAAGTAATTTTTTTTGGGTTCTCTCTAGTAACGAGAGAAACCTATTATTTTCCTATCTTCCTCTTAGCATATATGTATTTCATTCCCCCTATGGGAATTGTATCCTTCTTTTCTTCCCTCATGTGTATTGTTGCACGCCTTTTTCCTCCCTTGGAAGGTTCTAGACTTGTTCTATTCCTTCTGTTAGAAAAAACTCAAGTTAATCTAGGCCTGCAAGAAAAATGCACTCTCTGGTACTTAGAGATGATAGTCTTTTGTCTCCTCAGCTAGAATCTCCATGCTTCCATTCTGTTATGAGGAAAATCTCTCTATGGATAGGGGTAAACCACAACAGATGAAAATGACTACAGAAATCAACTCTAATCTCAAGTATGATATATAAACAAATATGATAGAAAGACAAGATGAAAGGCCTACCTCGTCGAGACGTTTGATGAAGTCCATCATTGAGCACTTGACCCAAAGAAATATACCTGCAACTAGTCCTCAACAACCAAGCAATGAAAGCATATGGTGATAATGTATAATGTTAGCACATTCAATAGCATAATCCATCAACATTCATAAAAAATACGCCCATGGAATAATAATTCAAATATTTGAAAGATATTAATTCGATGAGAAAAGAGTATTTCTATTAAAATATAATCAACAGAAGTGAATGAGTTACAAACTTCTGTGCCGACATGGTTCAGAACCAAGAAACTAAGTTCTTTCCAGTCGGGCCCCCACCACTTCAATCCTCCAACAAAGGCAAGCTCATATAAGAGAGACAATGAAATTCTCAATCAATAAGGGAAGAGCTTGGGGGTTGAACAATGTGTTCAGAATTAAAGGACAAAGGGATGCATACTCAATGTGAAGTGAGTAATTTCTCCAGAGTAACCTTGCTCTCAAAGTTGAATTCTTTCTCCTCTTTTCCATAGCTTGGATTTGGTGCATTTATAGCCTTCAAGTGGAATTGAAGGGCCGATTCAGAATGTTTCTAGTATATGGAAGGCCAAGGATAATTGATCTCGTGATGTGACATGGAAACCCGACACCATGTTTTCAATTTTGGGCACAAATCCTGATGTATGTGGGCTGTAGTGGTGCAACCTACATATAAGCATGTTGTAATATAGGTAGGGCACATATATGTGGAAAATATATGTTTTTAGCTCTAGGATTTGCAAAAATGGATTTCAAGTCTGCATAGGGAAATAAAATAAGGCCCTCTATGCAAGATTTCATTGGGTGAGGCAAATCTTGCTATAACAGATGCCCCCTAATGTGTGAGGTTAGAAGAGTATATGTGATGGATGAAATACATTATAAGACCCAGAAGTGGAGTAATGGGGACCCAGCTGGAAGAACTAGTTTCTCATTACAATCTGTACTGACTTTGCACACATGGTTTCGAATATAAATTACACTGTAGATGCATGTGAAAATATACCGAACAACTGTCCCTGGCCATTAACAGGAAAATACAAAGGTGGTTGCATGCCAAAGGATGTCATAATCACAGAAAAGGACTAGTAAAGCCAGTCTCAAAATCAATCTAAAGATATATGTATACAATGGAGTACAATATGATCTCCCATGATCACTGAAGTCACAGAGGTACTGGTCCAATTAAAAGGTAGCAAAAACTCATAAAAGTTGTGACTACAAACTAATGTCTTCAAGTCTTCTACACAATCTGCCAAAGGTGCAAGTCTACATCCTATGAATAAAGGAGTTGAGGTTAAACACAATGAGACTTCATTTTATTATCGATCATTGAGGTATACTGTTAACAAACGCAAGACAACCTACCGATGATGAAAGTAGGTATCAAGGCACCGAGTACATTCTTACAAGTGTGAATAAAGGAGTCGGGATAAAACAATTGAAGAATCCATCGATCAGGAAAGATTGATGTATTCCCAACTGTCAATGGTGAGAGAACCTGGCACTAAATACTGCAAGTCTCTAGGTACTCATAGGACTCTAGGTGTCATCTCCGGAATAGATGAGATGAATTCGATGGAAGGAGACCCACTAAGAGGAGAGCATTAAGGCATATCTCATCATTCAACACGAGGTACAAAGCAGGATCTTGATGATTTGGAGGAAATTAGAAGAACATGTTCATGAACCAACAGCCCTGTGCGTGTTTCACGTGTGCCAAGTGCAAGTGGTACACAAAAAATATCCTATGAATATAAGACAATGAGGAAAAATGCCGACAAAGGTGAGGAAACCACCAATAAGGAATATAGCATCCAAGACACTACACGAATCCAAATGTGTGAATATATGTCTTGTCGTCGAACACAAGGGAAACCACCCAGTCAATGACCAATGATGAAATGTCGACTGTTGGGTTCAAGGTTACCTACCAATGAGGAAAGGAGGACTAGGGTGCGCAATAGGATTACAACTTCATGTGATTCTGAGACAAAATGAGGGTATGGACAACATGAAAAGTCAAGAGTTATGAGAAATGGTCGACACAGGTTGATAGACATCCTTTGAACAAGAGCATGAGACATATGGAAGACTTTGGAAGTGTATACTCAATGATGAAACCATGAGATGCAGAAGGAACCAATCAAATTCTCCATAAGGACTGGAAGAGTAACCAGTCGGGGGAGTAAACTCTCTATAACAAGCTCAGCTTCCTAAGGTCATGCTAAACCAAAAATTATGATGAAAAGTGGACTCAAAAATTTTGTGCTCTATTGAAAGGCGACATGGCTTCTACCAATATAAGATAATACTCTTTTCCTACCCATATTTTTTTGTTTTTTCATAGTCAAATAAATGATATGATACAGAGGAGAGAACGAGTGTCACAAGTAAGAAAAACTAGTTCCAGTAGTGGAACATACCTATGCTCAATGCAAGGAGGTGCATGCGGGAGATGGACACTCGAGGGAATGTTGCCTCTTGGGTATAGGGTGTCAAGATGTGAAGGATATAAACAAGGCTTTGCTTGGTTGAGGATGCAAAACTGCTAAGTCAAACGGCTTATAACACAAAGCGAGAACCAACAATAGGATCAATACTACAAGCAAGGGCATGAGATGCAATCACAACTTAACGCCAAATAATTTCCTTTTTCATAATCTTAGTCTATTTCGTTTGAAAAATGGATAAACACATTCTAAATAGACGTCCTTTTGGATCCAATTTACGAGTGTGAAAGAGACAAGTTCACTCGACAATCTTTTCGCTTTTTTTTTTAAGACGAGTCAGAAAACAACTTAAATCAAACTCGCGTGGGAGTCCTCTAGGAACTGGTCATCATGTTTATGGGTGAGAAATGTGGTTCAACATAAAGTCATGTATTATCTATAAGGGACTCTCAGTCCTACAGAATAATCTCTACATGGGCACCAAACGAAGCAGAGGATCTAACTAGGGTACCCATTATTACACATTATTTTCATCATCCCTATGACTGTTAATGATGTAAACCTATATGTTTCCTTTAGAGGGGTCAGTGGCCTGAGTTCCTTAAGAAGGAAGGCAGAAGAACTTTTCCTGAGAAAAGAAGTTGCATTTTCCCTTGTAAAAACCCTGTAAAAAAGGAAGTTCGCAGGTTGCTATATAGGCAGGGTATGAGAATGCTTGATTCTCACAGGTTGCACCATAGCTAAGGTGCACGATGTTCGCACATTTCACTATAGGCAGGGTGTGAGAATGCTTACACGTCGAAAAAACGAGTGTTTTCTCAAATCTTCTAGAAGGAGAAACTTACATGGTGAGGTGGCATCCGAATGGTTTGGATCTTACTCTCTTTCATGATTTAGTGGGATCACCCTAACCTCCTCACCTTATCCTCTTCAACTTATAAAAGGAGAGGAGTTCTCATGGAGAAAGTTAGCTTTGGTTGGCTTGGAATTATTAGCTTGGTTTGAGTGGCTTTGAGATTTGTTTTGTCAAGATAGATTGTGAGTAGTTATCAGATCCATGGTCTTAGAATCCTTGAAATGTAAGTGTGTGCAGAACGAGGACATTTGGAAGGGACCTTAAAACATCAAGGCCATGGTTGTAATCTCTCTTTCACATTTAATATGATACAGTAATATGATTCTTTCCTATAAAGATTGTTGTGTTTTAATGTATGATTCCTTGATCACATACATAGGTTTATATTGAGTTTATTCTATTTCTTGGTTGCGTTCTTTTGCAGGTTCATCATTGTATGAGTGTTGGAATGGAGCTAGGATGGCGATGGCGAGAGGAAGCGACATTTAAACGGTATGTCACTCATCCCTCTTTAGTTAGTAAATTCAATATCTAAAACTTAAGGAAATTGTCATGTTCTGGTGTGTTTTGTTCCAGATCTAGGTGGATCTAGGGAGATCAGTTAGTGTTCGCACCTACCGATTAGTGCGATAACAAAATTGGCGACTCCACTGGGGATATAACATGTTGTCTTTGTGGTTTTTGGTATTTTTTCTTGGCCATTTGCTCTTGCCTTACCTTTCTCCATTCATATCAATGTCTGAGTCTTCAGGATACCCTGATAGACCCTCTGGGTCCAGAGGCCTCTTCAAATTTTGTGTCTTTTTCCAAAAATTTGATTATTTTCAGACATTCTCGCACTGCACTCCATAGTAGCCTATGAGAATATACTAAGTTCACACCTTGCCTTTAGGTTCAGTGTGAGGTTCTCGCACTCTTCTCAAAACTCACCTACGAGAATGACCTATTCTCGCACTGTGTAACACTCTCAGCCTGCGAACCCATTTTTTCACAATTTTTTATTTAAGACTTTGGCATGATCAACTGCCCAAATCATTATAAATGCCCAAATGGACCTTTGTGGACCTTTGGTTGATGTTATCTAGTCTTTGCTTTTGTGCATGAACAGTCTTAGGATTTCAAAGGTTCTTCCTGTCACTTTTGTCTTGACTTTCGTTTCTTGACTTTTCTCTAGAAAGATATACTCTTTGATTTTGGAATCTGAGTGTGCTTATTTGGTTAAGAACTAGTGATCGGTTGAAAGTTGAGCTTCTTTGTCTTTATCATTTTCTCATTGTTTGAAAGATCACTTTCCTCATGCATTTGAAAAGACAAGTTTGGTTTGCTTGTTATTTTTTATTCCATTGAAAGAGTGGTTTGGGTTTTTATCTATTGGTTGTTCATTGGATTTTGATTTTCTACACTCTCACCATCATGGTGTAGGTCCTTTTTGAAAAGCGAACAAACATTTTTATTTCAAAAGCATTTTCATTTTCGCAAGTATTGAAAATCAATTGTTGAAATTATTGAAAAAGAAACAATAGAGAATTGTTATTTGTCGCGTGATTTGTTGCAATTGCATTTCTAAAGGAAATTGTATCTTGTAGTTCGAGTTTGATCCAAAAAACTTCTCTTTCCCTCCCGTACATAGGATTCATTGAACGAAAATTGCTATATTTCATTTTTATCCATGCATCGTTGGGTCAGAGTCTTATACAACATTAGTTTCATCTCCACTTCCTTTGAGTAACAACAACCCTTAATAACATTGCGCAATCATAAAATTTAACTAGTAACTCTTTTCTACAGCTCTATTACACCAACATTTAGCTAGGCTAGCACCTTGGAATAGGAAGAGAGATACACTCTCCAAAGCACAAAACACACAATAGCATCTTGTGTTAGGAAGTGTTAAATTCCATTTCCAACATATTGTCCTGGGAAGCCCTTCTCACACAAGGGTCATTCACGAGGGCGCATTGAGACCAACAGAGTTACTCACCCTTCTTTGTTGGTCTTGGTGTAGAGGTTGTGCATATTATGGGGGGTGCTTGAGAGGTATACCCACAATGATGAGTGGAATCCTTTCAAGTTGATTTTGGGCTAGATACCCTACCCTTGTGCGTGGATCAGACTGTCGATTGTTTCCCCAGGCTTCACTGTAGTGATTGGTAACCTTAGTGGCCTATATTTCTAGGTTCTTTACGCGAGGTGATTGTGGAGGGGCAAGTCTTCACGGTACTTGGAATCGACGTTGGCCAAAATCACTCTGGCTCCTTGGAGGGTATACCCACGATTATGTGTGGGAGCTTGCACCAGGGTGTAAGTCTATTAAGCAGGTCGTCAACGTAACTTTTCCACCTGCTCTATCTCAACCCCTTATTACTTTGTTCCCGTGACATTGGATTTCATCACCAACTAGTGAGTTCATTGTGAGAAGGTTTTGTTTGCTTGCTTGCTTACTAGATTTTTTGCGTGTGCTGTTTGTTTTCCTGAGTGGACTCTAGATTGGATTTTTGTTCCCAAAATGACCAATGAAGGAACCTCTGCTCCAGGGGAACCTTTTGTTTTTCCTTCTTATGGAAACATTGGTCCTCCTCACATCACTACTTTGAGCCTTCTAGGTCTCACGATCAGATTGTCGGTGTGGTTATTTTCCACTCAGGTAATCCTGAGTGCAGTAAGTGCTTTGGTTGTAAGCACTTCCCCCCAAGAGAATCAACCTCATGTTGATACTTCACTGTCTTCACCAATAAGGTCTTCTTCGCCTTCTTCGCTTTCAAGGTCACCTTTTGTTTCATCTTCTTCGTCGAGTGAAAGTTCTGAAGCTAGTAACCCGGTGAATAAGAAGAAGAAGAAGAAAAGAAAGAATAAGAAGAAGAAAATTAAGAAAGGATCCAAACTTCCAACAACTATCAAACATGTTGGAAAACAACCAGTTATTGTTATTCATGCTGGAAGTGTTGATGATGTCAAGATCACCCAAACAACCTGTAAGCCCAAGTACCCTTGCAGGATTTGTAAGGGTAGCCATTTTCTTAAGGAATACCCTGGTCTATCCAAGTTTATAGAAGCATGGTCTACACATCCTCGCCAACCCACATCGTTAGCCTCTAAACAACATGTTGACAACCCCCTGTCAACCAGTCATGATACGGTTGGGAAGAAGAAAAGTAGAGTCAAGTTCCTACGTATGTTATGCAAAGGGAGTCATCTCACTCACCTTTGTCCTCATATGGACGAAGTCTCAAAATTACTGGAAGACATGACTGTTTCACAGCCTCAACCTCCAGCTGCATACAGTAAGATTTCTCTCAACTCTCCAATAGTTGATGGAATGATCACTTTGGTCCCTTCACCAGTCAGTTTGGTTGATCATGTCGTCAATCTGGTCACATCCTTAGTTGAACCAATAGACAAAGTGGTTGATCCGATACCATCCTTGGTCAATCCCACTCTCCCCTCAGAGAGTGAAACCCAAGTGGTTGATCTGTTTCCACCTGTCCATCCCATTCTCCCCCTGGAGAATGAAACCCAAGTGGTCGATATAATCTCTCCATCGGTTGATCCTACTCTCCCGCTAGAGAGTAAACCCGATACTACCAACATTTTTTTCGTTGATACAGACTTTGTCGTGTCGGGGGGTATTCCTCCTTCTCCCGTGGAACCCCCTCCAAGTAATGAGGCCATCCGTTTTTATTGGGGTGTCCTAACCGGACCTCGTCTTCCCTCTCACATTCCTTTCCAGATTACAGTGCAGGTTTGTGGTCGAGACGTTCCTCAGACGCTGATAGATGAAGGTTCATCTGTTAGTATTTTGTCCTCTATTGCTTGGCAAGCCTTGGGTTATCCTACGCTTGTGCCAGTTACACAGAATCCATTATCTTTTAACAGAAGAACCAATCAACCTTTAGGGACCCTTCCTCAGTTTCCTATAACTTTGGGAGGGAAAACTGTCTTCATTGATGTCATGGTAGTCCAAGACCCCTTGGATTTTTCTTTACTCCTTGGGCGGGATTATGTCTGTGCCATGAAATATATTGTGTATACTCTTTTTCATGAGATATATTTCCCTCACGATGGACGGGTTGTGATTGTTGATCAACTTTCATTCATTGACGCCGCTTGGATTGCCTCCCTGAATGGTTCTTATATGAAGACGATATCGCCCCCACCACAGGTCAATTATGTGGCGTTGTCGCCCTTGGCTTCAACTTCTGATGACTTAGATCCAGTAGTTGACATGGTGATATCTTCGATAGGGTTGTTAGAGCTTGATCTCTTTACTCCTGTCATGACCCTCGACGTGGTATCCTTCCAGAGTGTGTTTCTTCCTTCCAGTGAAGACCTCTTGGAAGCCATGACCGAGTTTTGTCCCTTGAAATGGTGTCATTCTAGGGCATTTTCCACTTGGAATCCATGATCAAGAAGAGAGACTCTTGAGGATAGCTTTTGCGTCTCTGAGGCAACCTCATTAAAAAATGAAACAGAGGTCTTTGAGCATAGTTTTCTAATTTCAAGCTCGTTAAAAAATGAAACCACTTACAAGGATAGTTTTTTCATCTCTGTGGCAATCTTGTTAAAAAAAAGAAACAGAGGTTACGAGCATAGTTCTTGTTTCTATGTCAAGATCGTTAAAAAATGAAATAGTTTTCCCCCTCTCTATTTGAGTCAAGTCCTTCGTCTAGTATTTGAAGATTAATTTCATTCTTCTTTGTAGTTGGATGAAATGAAGCTTGGGGGGCATTTGCCTCAGCCTCTGGACTTCATGCTGAATTAGAGCCGCTAGTTTCTTAAGTTGGGGGCTAAGTACCAACCATGCATTGGGAAGTTACAAGCATAGTTTTCTATGGTTCAAGCTCGTGTAAAAATGAAACCACTTACCTCAAGCATAGTTTCCTCTGGTTCAATCTTGTGTAAAAATGAAACCAGGTCCAATAATAGTTTTGTTTAGTTTTTAAGCTTCTGTAAAAATTAAAATCTATCCCAAGCATAGTTTTGTTTAATTTTTAAGCTTGTGTAAAAATTTTAATATATCCCAAGCATAGTTTTGTTTTTTTTTAAAGCTTGCGTAAAAATGAAAACAATCTTGAGCTTAGTCTTTGTTTTCTCTCATGCTCGTAAATACATGAGAATAAGTTACTGAGCTTAGTCTTTGTTCTTTCTCATGCTCATAAATCAATGAGAATGTAACCGAGTATACTTTTATCACTTTTTCGGACTCGTAAAGGTTATATGAAAAATGAACCCCCTGGAGTTCCCTTTAAGCTCTTTTCAGACTCTCTAAACATGAAAAGATTGCCGAGAGATCTTGTTCTTTTCACGCTCATTAAAGGATCTGAAGAAAACGTCTATTGAGCGATAGTTTATCTCTTTTTCGGTCTCATCAGACTACTTTATGAAAAAGGAACTGAGAGAGTTTTCTTTAAGTGTTTTTCAGACTCTCTAAAAATGAAAAACCCATGAGTTTTCTTTCTTTGGACTCATAAAACAAACATTGCAAGGTCCATATGGGACCTGAGTTTTCTTTAAGTTTTTTTCAGAATCTCTAAACATGAAAAACCCATGAGTTTTCTTTCTTTGGACTCATTAAATAAACATCGAAAGACCCACAATGGGACCGAACCACTCCTTCCTAGGGTTCGTTAAACATACTCCGAGGGACTCGTCCGAAGGATGAGCTTACATTACAAGCATATGATATCCTCCTCAAGATTATGTAAAAATAAAGAGGTACTCGCGAGAAATGGTGGGGGGAAAATTAGGAAAGAATTGTGTCTAAACTTGTATTCCATGGAAGAGTCACTTTTGAACATGACACCCTTTCACTCACCTTGTGTCTAGGTTGGAAAATCCACTTGTCTCCTGATCATACTCCTATAAGAGTACAAATTGGTCTATGATCCTTGTTGTTGAGTCAGTATTTCCAAGACAGTTGTCGTGTCGTCAATATGTTCAAAGAGAAGTTCAACCCGGAAAGCCTTCTATTGCGTCAGCCATTTCTACAGTCTTTAAGCCTTCTATTGTGTCGACCATCCCTAAGTCAGTTCTAAATCACTTGTTACTCTGATCTACATCAAATCTTGTTACTTGTTTCGTGTCATTGATGTGGGATACATTAAGGCCCTCCTGTGACAAGTCTTTTCCTGTCGACTTCAACTCATTATCCAGGA
>ML798040.1:93717-105665 GCA_009831015.1 Picea engelmannii | reverse complement strand
GCATATGCATCCTCGGACTGTGTAGCAGCTCCGTGTTTCAGCATCAACTTGGACAGTTCTGTGTTTCAACATCGGTCTTGGATACTATTCTGCAGATATAGACACTTATGCACTTCTAATCAATGGTTAAGACCAAAAGTAATGTAAAATATCATGCAAAACAAATTAAACGTGTAGTAATGAGAAAGGACGTTATGTACCTTGGAATGATCAAGTGGAATGATAATATAAGTCTAAATATAGGTGATGAAGGGTATAATCATGGCAAAAAAATATGGGCAAAAAGGGTACAATATATGGTCCTAACAATAGGGACTATGCCACATGGATTTGAACTTGCCTGCACCCAGTGGTTCTTTGGCTTGATCATATAACAAGACCAAGTCACCCTCAACATATGACCAAGGACAGACAGACTTATCGTATTGGACCTTTAAACGTCTTTTATTCGCTTGGATAGCCGTAGAGGGGTCTCAACACTTCTCGTCAAGGCTCTCTAGGTGCACAAGGGGTCGATTGAGATCAGAAGTGTCAGGTAGGAGTGTAACTACCAATATAAGAGAAGGGATTTCACATTCAATAGGTAATATCGACTACACACCATGTACTAACTAGAAAGGAGAAAATCCGGTAGTAGTCTTGACCGAGGTTTGGTATGCTCAGAGTGTGGGATACAGCATGATATGCCAGTCAGATTTGCTCTGGCTGACAGTTTTCTGCAAAATGGTCTTGAGATAATTTTTTACAGCCTCTACTTGTCCATTTTCATATGGGTAGTAAGGGGAAGAATGAGCATGCTAAAACCCCAATTTGGATGCTAGCTCTTCCATCATTTCATTCTGAAAGTGACTACCATGATCAATGACAATATCACTTGGGATTCCTAATCTGGCGATAATTTGATTGAATACGAAGAAGGTGAAATGATACGCTTGGTAAGGATGTATTGAAATAGATTGACATTAGAAACCGTAGTAGTTTTTCAAAGAAATATATAATGGCGTAATCGTTGAACTATGTGAATGATAGCCAGAGCTAGCTTTTCAATGTGAGAATATTTGAGCCCAAGATTGAATAAGTTTTGACTAAGATAGTAGATGATGTGCTCATGGAGCTCATCATTCTCTTGAACCAATACCATACCAATCGTCTCTTCAGACACGGTGACATAAAGCAAGTAATCTCTACTGTAGACATGAGACTTCAACAGAGGTGTTGATACCAAGGCTTTATTCAAAGCATCAAAGGATTCCTGGGCTTGCTCATCCCAGATAAAATGGGTGTCCTTCTTCAAAAGATGCATGAAACCCTTAGTAATATTGGCATATTTCACTATAAACCGACGTAAAAAGTTATTTTTCACCTGTAAACCTTGAACTTTTCGAATAGTTCGTGGGGGACGCAATCAATGTATTGCCTCAACCGTCAAAGGATCTACCATGATTCTAGTCTCAGAGACTAAAAATCCTAGAGGACGTCCTGACCTAACGCAAAATATGCATTTGCGAGGGTTCAATCAGATTCGATAATGACGAAATATTTCAAAAAATAGCCGAAGATATTTAGGGTGATCCACTCTCTTACGAGAGTGAGCAACAAGATCATTAAGATAGGCTTCGACTATTTTCTTAAGATTGTGGAATGCGAAGGGAATAGCACGTTGGAAGGTTTCTCCTGTTGTTTTAAGGTCAAAAGTCATATTCCAGTATGAAAAAGTACCCTAAGGACAAATAAATGTCACCTTATGTTGATCCTCAGGTTTAATTTGAATTTGCTTATACCCTGAAAATTTGTCCATGAAAGAAAAAACTTCACTTCCCGCACACTCATCGAGGATCTGATCGATGAATGGTTTTGGGCATTTGCCCTTAGGACATGCGTTTTTCAGGTCACAAAAATCCATGCATACTCAAATGGTTCCTTTCTTCTTATTCATGGGAACGAGATTGGATAACCATTCGGTCAACGAAATCGAGTAGATAAAGACATCCTTAAGTAGTTTCTCTACCTCTTCCTTAATAGCAGGGGCCTTCTAGGGATTGAAAGCTCTAAGACATTGTCGAATAGGCTTACCATCCAGATAAGTTTTAATATCATGTTCGACAATTTGAGGGTCGACTCCTGGAATTTCTTCATATGAACAAGAGAATACATCTCGAAATTCCTTGAAGAGTTCGGTGTAGATCAAGATTTATTCTGGAGAACAATCTGCACCAATGTGTACATTTTCAATATTTCCATGGGTATGAGAGATATTGATCGTGATGATAGGTGATATACTCTCCATATTTCCTTTGACATAAATGTTGTTCGTATCAAGTAGAATTACGACGTGATTGACTATCTCGCTCAGAGTAGATCCAAAGTCATCTTGTTCGATTCTAGCAAGCTCTAAGAGAAAATAAGAGTGATGATTCATATCATCCCAAGGTTTGTCAAAACCATTCATGGCTTCAATGATAGCTTCATCCGAGGGAAAAGTCTCATCAAGGCAGTCATGTGAACAAGACGACCAAGAGGGCCACACGGGATTGAGAACAAGATCCTCCTCATCTGTCTGTGAGGTAATAGGATCGGGATCGACGGAAGAATCAAGAACATCTTGATACGTTATCTTTGCTATTGATAGTGGCATGGATACACTAGCATGTGACTGACCTTCACAAGATGCATTCAAGGAAGGTAGGGTCCAAGGATCGTTAAAATAGGAAGTGCAAAAAGGAATGGATCTCTCTGATGAAACAAGCCTACTAGACATGGCGTAAATATGGTGAATCGGTTCCATAAAGTCGAAGGTACCCATAAGGAATGAATACATTTCATCACTGATATTCTCATTTGTCGGCTGAGAATTTTAAACCATAGGAATCGACGTTCCAACAGATGCATTGGGTCTAGCATATGCAAAGGACAACTAGTCGATAATCACAATATTACCATCGTGAGGAAAACAAGGATTCTGGAAGACAAATGATACGATGACAGTCATAGCGTAGGTCCAATTGCATCATAGTAACAATTTATAATCGATGGGTGCATCAACCACCTCGACATCCAACTCTATAGTCTTCCCACCTAACTAGACCAGAAAGGCAGGAAGAATACTGTGAGGGTGGAAGGAATGACCATCAAAATAATTCAACATGGTCAGAGAATGAGAGAGATTCGGAGAGCCAAGGGCTTTCCAATAGACCAAGGACATCACACATGTTTCAATGCCTTCATCAACAACAATACACTCGATGGTATACTTCGAGTAACGCATGTGGATTTGGAATGCCACATGGTAAGGCAAGCGAGGCTTCACATCTGTGATGTCAAACTTGATAACTTTCAAGCCACTGGGATATAGAGCTCCTAACATAGATAGAAAGGCATTCCTCTGTTAAGGACACATTTGGAGTGCCTCCAGATCTGACATTTCACAAGGGGTTTGACCCAGATCCTCAACAATAGAGTAATTCTGGGTGGCTCTAGAATTAGGATTGTGGGTAGAATGCTTGAGTACTCCTTTCAGAATACGAGGTGGTGGATATGGTTTTTTGATATGCAAGGGAGTATCTGGAGGAGGAGGAGACTCTAGACCAGTTACATTCTGTGTATAATTGTAATCATGAGATCGGGTGGTGTTATAACCATAAATTGCACTATCCCTGCTTATCTGGCATCAGGTCAACTCATTGCCCTTCATTGCCAAAGCCATGCTGAACAGACTCCTCAAAAAACCTCTTAAACCAACTAACCCGCTCCCTAACCCACTGTTGGGTGCATTGGAATGCTTGCAGGCCTTCTGCACCACACGTTGGAATGCAGGCTCACCCACTACAGCCAGCGTTTACCTAACAAAGCAAAAAATCAGGAAAGTTTCCGTCGGGATGAGAAGCTTTTTGTCAGTTAACTGGAACTCCCAGCCATGGATGGCTGAGAGTTCGTCTAAAACCCTAGCTCCTTCTATCCTATAAAAGGAGGGGTAGGGGTACTATTCAAGGAGGAAAAATCATAGCAAAGAAACTCTGCCAAATTTCCMAGTTCGTTATTGTCCCAACCCTTTAGCCTTTCCTCAAGCTTTAGGAGAATTCAAGCAAAGCAGTTGGAGGACAAAGAAGAGGAGGAGCCTAGGATCAGGATCGAGGAATGGTGGCCGGTCTCTATAATCATTGTAAGTTGATTTAGATTGAGATTAATAAAAAGATGCTTTTCCCATCCCAAGTACATGAGTCTCATATTTTTAATTTGATTTATGTTTAATCTCTAACCCTCTAGTAGATCAATAGCATGCATGCGTAGTTTTGTCTTGATTGCAGGAAAGCTTTTGGAAGGAGCAGCAACAGCAAGGGGATAAAGGCTCAACGGAGGATCTACTTCAACTGACGATAAATAGGTTATTTGATTCTTCCCATGTTTGCATGTGAAAAGGGGTTTTAGGTTTGGGTTGGAGGTTAAAAGTTAATTCTTAAGGGTCATGATCTGCATGCAAGTTTAAGCCCTAGCTTGTTAGTTCGTAGGGTAGAATAACCCCACAACAGAATTGGCGACTCCACTAGGGAGATCTACTCTTAGGGTTTCTGGATTTGGTTAAAGGTCTTTTGGGTAGTTCAAAAGAAGTTTAGTTTCTGTTTCTTTGTTTATTTTTGTTGTCTATTAGGTCAATGCTAGCAGGGAACCTGGTTATCAATACCAGTCTTTCCTTGACTGTTGCTTGACATTTATTCTCGGGACACATAGAGGTACACGCAGCCTGCAGAAGGCCTGCACGCGTGTGACCCATGCCCTAACCTTCTACAACGCACGTTTCAATGCCTGCTGTAGTGGTTTCAGTAGCGTGTAGTGCCCAAGAAGCTTAAGAGGCAGTCCCCTTTGCCCTGTCAGAAGTTTACCTTCTCAGGGGGATTTCTGGATCCTGTCTGGGTTCTGGTGGTTTACTGTCTTGCTTTCAGTCTACCTTTTTCGTGTTGGTTGTTCTTTGCATTTGTTTTCTTTTTTGCAAATTTTCTTTTTCTGTTGAAGTACTAGCATACAAGCCTTTTTAGAGACCCTGGTTGTCAATACCAGAGGCCTTTTTCAGGTCTGGGCTGCCTGTGTGTTGTTTTATCTCAGTTTTTATACAGACCCGTGTCCTGCTTAGGTTTAGCACGCGGGTACCCGCGCGCTGTATTAGCTCAGCACGCGTTTGCACGCGTGCTGTCTTGGTGACAGTCGCGGGCTTGATTGGTAGTTTTTCAGCTTGGGTGGGGCAGTCATCCCCTCCTGTGGTGAGAAGAGCTCCTCTCAGGGGTCTAGATTCTGGGGCTGCATAGTCAGTAGGTTAGGGAATTTCACCCTTAGCTTGTGCTTGTTATTTGATTTTTTGATAGGAAAAACAAAAGAGAAAAAATATTTGTTTTATGGTTTTTAGGCAAGTGTTAGAATCGGTACTGTCTTGATTGTTTTTTTGCAGTTTTGTTCTCTGATTCTGTTTGCGATCTGCGCTTTAAGACAGAGTTTTCTTTTCATTCTCTTGGTTTTGATCTTGTCATCATTTTTCCTTGTTGCATTATTTTGCAACGAAATAAAAAAAATAAAAATTTCTTGTTTCATTTTCTTCTTGATTTGAGGATTGTGTTGTTGCATCAGTAGCTAGGAAAGAAGTTTGTTTTGCATAAGTTTTGCAGTTCATGTCAAGTATAAGTAGCTCGTAGATCTGAGTGAAAATCCTTCATATTTAATGCATAAAATCTTAGTAATTTTGAAAAGAAAAAGAAGTCTTTCTTGTTGAAATGTTGCTGGTTTTGCATTTTAGAAAAAGTTTTTGTTTCCAAGAATTTATTGTTCATTTTGCTTTGAGTCTGTTTACACACCATCAGTTTCACTTTCGCACCTTGTGACTTTGAAAATCCCATTAAAATCAACGCTAAGTAAAATCAAGTAGAATTTTTGTTTATAGGGTGCATACACTAGCTCGGGACTAGGGCCTTGGAATAGGTTGGAGAGTAAATTCTCCATGGCCACCCAAACTAAACATTGGAGTCTGTCAATTCAGGAGTGTAGAAGTCCAGTTACGGAAAGTTATTCAGGACCCCCCTCTAACACAGGGGCTAAACACGAGGTCGCGTAAGGAAAGGTAGCGGAGATAACCCCTCCAAAGCTGGACCGAGCGTTGTGGATAACACATATAGAGGATCTGTTAAGGGAATCCGTCGTTTGCATTTGCCACGGATCTTCGTGGGTCTCGAATCCATTCGAGGTCCTCAGTTGTCTTTCAGACCATTTTGTCTCGATACCCTTGACATGTTTCGGGCTTGATACCCTGCTCATTGTGGTCTACCTGACTGTCGACTGTACCCACCTGATAGTTGTTCACGTGCTGGCAAACTAGTTGCCAATCTTTTCTAGGGACATACACAGGTGACTGCGGGGGTATACCGCGGTACCTAGGATGGACATCGGACCAACGCTTTGCAGAGTATACGTGGAGGGTGCTTCCATATTCGAGTTGCACTTGCAACGGTAAGTAGCTCTAGTGTTGGTTGTTGTAACTGTTCTTCTTACTAGTTTAGTGCTTGCTTGATTTATCTTCTAGGGGCTTTCTTTTAGTGTGTGTTACTGTTTGTTCATATAGAATACCTTAGCATGTCGTGAATCTTCTCACACAGTGGAGGATTCAGAGCTCCACCGGTCACGAAGGCTTCTGGGCCTGCCGCCGGTTATACTGGAGCCACCCCCTCCACCTTTGAGGCGGAAGTTAGACCAAAGAGGGTCTTTCGAAGCAACCGGGTTTCAAGCCATTGAGCCCGAACAACTCCTGGAGGAATCAGCCACCAATCTTGGATCGGTTGAAACCTCAAACGCTAATACTTGGCTGGACATTATTGTGCCAATTCAATTTTACGAATGCCTGTCAACGCCTAACCCAGTTATGGAACAAATCACTTCCTCTAGGAATTTTTCCATTCCCATCACTGTTACTACCACAGAAGAAGCTTCTCCTAACTTGCCTTTGTCGACGGTCCGGGCCACCATGGTCTCGACCGCAACTACGTCACACAGCGGACCGACCCCACCTATCGTGACAGCCACACCACCGTACACACCTAGTGTGACAGGCCCTCCGTTTTCATACGGTATGCCTAGTTCAGGTACTAGTCCTGCACTCACTTCTTCCACTTTACAGACTTTAGTTCTGGGGGTAGGGAGCTCTAACGCTCCTCTGCAAGGTCAACTTGGGGGAATTTTTGTCCCTTTCAATGCTTTTCCTTACGCTGGGGGTCATATTCCTCCTTCGTCCCCTTCTCTTAGTGGATTGCATAAGCAGTCCGCCGGGCAGCCTACACACACGAGTCCACTTGGAGCCGGGAGTCAAGGAACACCTGCGCAAACTCAACCGGTAGGTTCATCGCCGTTCATTTGGAACGGGACGTTTGGTAATAACACTTTCGCATCCACCGCTTTCCCATCAGGGGGCACACCCGTTTTTGGACAGTCTATGCCAGCACAGGGTACTATTCCTGCACTGGGGGCACATATACCAGGACCTTGGAACTCAGGAAAAGAATCCGTTCCTTCATCTGGAATGTCATTCTGGGGAAATTCTTTCCATAGTCAATGGAACCCCGGACAGACCTCCATGCCTCTCCCCACAGGACCGACATGGGGGAATCCTTCCCAAAGTCCATCAAACACGATGAACGCTCAACATCCATGTCCTTCATGGGGAATCAACAAATGATGTCTCCTCAAATGCAAAACCCTTACGCTGGTCAGGGCCACAGTTTCTATCAAAACCCAAGCCAGCAGCCAAACTTTTCCTGGCAACCTGGTGCCAGTCAAACTCCAGGACCCTTTTATCCTATCTATCAGCAGCAACCTAAACTACCTTTCTTGTCAATGTTACACTTTCCAGATTTAACACGGTTGTTGAATGATCCTATCTGTCACGATCCGCGTTGGCCTCCTATGTCGACGAAGTTGCCTTCGGACATCCCAAAGTTCGAGGCCAAGCCTAATGAAGATCCAGGTGATCACGTGACAACTTTCCACTTATGGTGTTCATCTAACTCACTAAAAGATGACTCCATCCAGTTGCTATTGTTTCAACGCACTCTCATTGGGAGTGCCGCGAAATGGTACATAGAGCTTGATCGTTCACGATATTCTTTTTTCGGCAAACTGGCTATGGCTTTCCTTAACCATTTCTAGTTACCTATGAGATATGACGCTGGCACAGAGTTGCTAGCCAATTTCGAGCAGACGACAGCAAATCATATCTCGGATCATATCTGAGAGTGGAGACGCCGAAAAAGTCTAATCAAAGTGCCAGTTCCACCAGCATTCCTGCTGGAGTGGTTTCTTAAGTCTTTGGTCCCCCAATTGTCCATAGACGTCGCAACTTCTAGGGTTTTCTCCGAGGAAGAGGCCATCATGAGGGATCAACAGTTTGATCTTATCTACTCTCAGTCTGGTCTATTGTATACCATCCTGCCGGATGCACCACGATCAATTCTGGACAAAACCAGACAGAGGGCCGGACCATATGCTGACGGTATCATTGGTTCGGCACAAACTAATCCCGCTGAGCAATTGACTAAAAAATTGCAACAGTTAGCTATGAAACACTCAGTGGCCAGCTAGACTACTGCTGTGGCTGCTCCTCCTACTCAAATTTCAGACGTACACTCCGTACAGACGACTAACCCCAAGGCCAACCAGCAGCCCAAAGGGAAGAAAAAACAACGCAAAAAGAGTAAGGGGGATAAAAAACCAAATGATAATGCTGGCGAGGGAACCACAAAAAAGAGGAAGGCGAGGTATTCGTGCAACCTATGTGCGGAAGACCACCCAACCCATCTATGCCCTCGACTTGCAGAAGCCCAGAAGTTTGTCACACAGCAACAACAAGCCGTGTTGACTAATCCCTTTCAGCATGGGAAAAATCTAACTCAAGCCTCTGCAAGTACCGACGGGGGTAGCCACGAAAACTTCCCTCCTCCCAACAATCCATCCGCCACAAACATATATATGGTAAAAAGTGACGCTTTCATTACGACTAGAGCACACGATTATAGCAAACCAAGCGCCTCTGAGAAGGGCAAAGAAGCCGAGATCACATCTCTTCCTCTACAGATCGAGAAGACGTTGAGTGAAACCATGACTCGCATCCCAAAAGGTGCGTTTAAGCGAGCTTCTCATAATCCAAACGCAAGGGCCGCCCAGAACTACTCTGTGGTGGAAGATTTATCACACACCCCTTGTGCTATGTTCGCTTTGGAAGTCCTCCAAAGTTTCCCTTCTCAAAGGAAAGCCTTGTTGACTGCTTTAGGCTCTACTGAGACTTGTAACCCGGGAACCATTATGTTAGATACGAGTAACCTGAAACCTCGTTTGCCTTACCACGTCGCGTTTCAGATAGTAGTGGCTCACCCCACGAAAACTTTTACACGGAATATATTTTGCACGGTGGTAGACGAGGGTGCTTCGACTTGCGTTATGTCGTTAGCATGCTGGAAAGCCATTGGTCAACCCGAGTTGTCTCCATCACCTACTCTCCTCACTGCGTTCGATGGTCATTCTTTCTGACCGCATGGAATTATCCCCTCTTTCCTTGTGCAGTTAGGGGGGAAGATCGTGTGCGTCGAAGTAGAGGTAGTTGATGCCCCCATCGATTACAATATATTGTTAGGTCGAAGTTGGACTTATGCGATGCAAGCGGTGGTCGCTACCATTTTCCGAGTCTTATTGTTTCCACATGAAGGCCACATAGTGACCATTGATCAATTATCCTTCTCTCGACCTGACCCAGCTTTGGGGGCATCCACGGTTCCCATGGTTGATAATCCTCAAGCTGGTGTCGTTAACATAGGAGTTGGCTTGTGCCCATATTTGATGGGTACTTTTGATTACCCACCTCCTCATAGCGATGTCAAGTTTACATCGACTCACCACAAGGCTGATATTTTCCATGTTTCGTCGTTCCGCACGACATACTTTCAGGATCCATGGATTCTTCCTTCCCCATCGGACATGATGGATGCGACAGGGCATGCGGGCATGTCTACGCCCTTGTTGACCACTGAAGTAGCGTACTCTTTGGTCCAGCACGCTTCAGCTACTCCAGATCCAATTCCCACACAAGAGTTGGATCCACTTCTTGAACCTATCTGGGCTCAGGATTCTCTTGCCAACGGTGATTCGTTAGATTTAGTCTTACTTCGGATGAAGGAATAATCGAAGCAATGACTGGTTCGGACAAACCTTGGGAAGATCTTCATCACAAATCATACTTCCTCCCAGAGTTACATCGAATCGAGGCAGGAGAATTCACTATCACCATGATGGGAGATCATCCTTGTCCCATTAACCTCTTAGCTACACAGGATATTTATGCTGAGGGAAATATGGCGACGATCGCTGCCACGATACCTATCAATATCTCCCGAACCCATGTCATCATGGAGAATGTCTTCGTCGGAGCAGATTGTTCCCCTGAAGAGATTCAGATTTACACGGATCTTTTCAAAGAGTTCCGCGACGTTTTTGGCTGGTCTTATGAGGAAATGCCAGGCATCGATCCAAAAATTATTGAACATGAGATCACTATGTATCCTGATGCTAAGCCTGTTCGACAGAAACTTTGTCCAGTTAATCCTAGGAAAGCAGCAGCCATCAAAGCAGAGGTGGAGAAATTGCTCAAGGCAGGGTTCATATACCCTATTCACTTGACTCAATGGGTGTCAAATCCCGTGTCAGTCGATAAAAAACAAGGCATGATTCGTGTCTGTACCGATTTCCGTGATTTGAACAAGGCATGTCCAAAAGATAATTATTCAACCCCATTCATCGACCAGATCATTGATGAGTGTGCTAGTTGTGAATCCTTTTCATTCATGGATGGTTTCTCGGGCTATAACCAAATCCAAATCAAGCCTGAGGACCAACACAAAACGACATTCATCTGTCCGTGGGGTACATTCGCCTATTGAAAAATGCCTTTTGGTCTCAAGAATGCTGGAGCCACTTTCCAGCGGGCCATGTCTTTTGCGTTTCATGACCTCAAACATATAGTCGAGGCCTATCTAGATGACCTAGCATCACGCTCTCGTAAGTGAAAGGATCATCCTACACACCTCAGACTAATCTTCGAACGCTGTCGCTACTTCCGGATTCGCTTAAATCCCAACAAGTGCAGATTTTGTGTCACATCAGGACGTTTGTTAGGTTTCATCGTTTCAACAACGGGGATCATGGTGGATCCTCTTAAGGTGGAGGCAATAGTCCAGTTTTCCCCCCCACTCACAATCTTACAACTTCAAAGTCTTCAAGGTAAGGTGAACTTCTTACGACGCTTAATTGCCAACTATGCTGAAATCACCAAGGGCTTCATGCGTTTACTGAAGAAAGACGTTCCTTTTCTCTGGGACGAAGCCGTGCAGTGCTCTTTCGACGCTTTGAAACACGCCCTTACAACCGCACCTTTGCTACGGCCACCGAATTATAACAAGGATTTCCTTTTATATCTAGCTACCGCAGAGTCAACTATAGGCATGGTTTTAGTTCAGGAAGATGATTCGTTTTCTGAATATGTGATCTATTACCTGAGCCGAGGCCTCGTAGGACCGGAGCTTAATTATACCCATCTCGAAAAACTTGCGTTGGCAGCAGTTCATGCTGTTCAACGGTTCTGTCACTATGTTCTGTTTCGCAAGACCACCGTCGTGGCCGTCGTAAATCCATTTCAGTACATGTTGACACGACGAGTTATCGGTGGAAAAATCAGTAGATGGATGGTCATCCTCCAAGAGTTTGACTTGGATTTCATTTCAGCGAAGTCCAAAAAGTCACTGGTCTTCGCAAAACTTATTTCGGAGGTTTCGGTTGAGTCAGGTGACGTTGTGCCCGAGGAATCGCCTATCCGGGGTGATATGTTTTTGATTGAATCGTCTGATCCCTGGTATGGAGATATACTGATCTATCTC
>ML798040.1:42098-91750 GCA_009831015.1 Picea engelmannii | reverse complement strand
CTAATCACATTTTAGATTGGCATCTTGCTCACACATAAAGAAGATCATGATCAAACACATGTAAATACATTTTTTTTACACATAATCCATAAAGACACAGAAAAGAAATAAAAACCATATATATACATCATAAAATCCTCAGAGTACATCGATGGGCGCAAGCACCTCAAAAAATGGGAACCATATCGAGTCACTAGGGATTATGCCCTCAAAAAGATATACATATCAGTGCTCGAGGCACATAAAAGTCTACAAAGGTTGTTCAGGGCCTATGGGCCCTGTTATACTCATGTACAGCCCGACCCAAACACCTAAACAATCGGACCCATGTCCGAGGTAACCCCACCAAATGACTCTGCATGGAGGGAGGCAAGTCCTCTATCTCTATCATGGGCACTGTGCGGGTGAGCTCAGTGAAGTTCCGCTCAATCCGCCTAAGAGCCCTCTCAGCCTCTCTTGCTGGAGGGTTCCCTCCTGCTGCTGCTCCCCTGGCGGCGGCGGCTGCGGCCTCTGGCCGTGGGCGGTGCCTATTCCACGCAAAATCGGCAGGCCGCACAGGTCCCACATATGCAAGCAACACAAAGTTCACCCATCAGAAACTCTGTTATCCAAAAACATAATATATATCAAAAAATACATAAAAATTACATAACACAAAACAAAAAAAAAATTGTACAGGTGGAGACTTACCCATCTCCCCTCGCTCCTTGCCAGGTGGCACTGGTATAGATGGATCTCTAGAAAAGTCGATCCTTGCGTATGGGTAGTCCTCGATGGCATGGATCTGTCGTGACAGCCAAGCAAAGAAGTCATCGTTGAAGACCTCTACGGTCCTTCCACCACCCTGTCGCGGCAGTAATGCTGCCCATCTACATACCGCAGGGAAAGTTGCTAGATGTCCTCGTAACTGTCATCCTAGGACTGAAGCATGGAACTCTCTCAAAGAAAAGTGAACACAGGATAGTCCCATACTCGAAGTTCCTATGTGTCCACTATCTACAAGCTGTCAGCTGAGCTTTCATGCTCTCTAACAGTGTGGTACACCAATCATATATATGTGCATTCATGCACTGAACTGCACAATTCATCTGTGCGCGTGACGCCTGATGTACGGCGGCGGAGCCAGTAATTCGCCCAATGAGCGATAAGATAGTTTGTAGAGTAAGGCTGGTGATACTGCCAACTGGTACCGAACAGGTCGCCTGGTTGGTCCCAACCACGCAATATTCTGCTATCAATTCCGAGACTTTGCTCAGCCCCGCAGGAAAGGTCTGAAAGTTAACGGGTTCTCCTCTCCTCGAGAGGCCCGTCAAAAAGTAGATATCCTCGGTGGTGGGCACCAAGGATTGCCCCTCTATCATAAATTCCTCAGCATCAGGGTGCCAATAGTCAACCAGGGCATTCAGCAGCCTTGGTTGAGCACGCATAAATAGACACAGGAAGAATTTCACCAAGCCACACTGCGTCAGCACGGCCATCACATTCGGATCTGCAGTCGTTGCCTCATTGGCAGCCTCATGCTCCCTCTCTCTCCAATGCACATACATCCTGACAAGCACCAAAACACAAAAAGAGGAGAGTTAGGTCTTGCACACTTCAAATTTCCATCACGCAGGGGTAGCCCACGGGCTGTCGAGGCGACAGTCGCGGGTACCCGCGCGCAGCTTAAGCCCTGCGTGCAGGTACCCGCGGGCTGTCCCTAGACAGCCCACGTTTGGCTAGGGCCGACCTTTAAAGGGTCGACGGCCACCCACAAAAGCAACCCAAAAACAATGAATGAAGTATTGAAATGCAAGATGGGGGAGTTTGTACTTACTTGGTCCAAGTAGAAGTTCATTTGGCCCACTGTAGCTCCCGGAATCGCGATATCTGGCAAAGGGGGTCTTTTGTCTCCAGAGTCAATTTCCAAATTAGCAATGGTGATAATGAGCTGCCAGCTTCTATTTATAGACTTTTTGGCCTCTTTTTGTCACCCTTTTGGCCCCTTTTATCATTTTCTTTATACCAAAAACCATTTTGGGTGGTTCCAGAGTTATATGGAAGGGATTTGATCAAGTATTGGGACACTTTTCATTGAGTTTCAGAAAAATAAAAAAAATACATAAGGACGGTCCATAATTTTTTTATTTTTTTTTCTAGAAATCAACCTAAGCATATAGGGTAGGATTTCATCCCCACTGTTGCATCTCGTTGCCTTTTGTTTTTATGATATAGGATTGATCCCATCCGGTTGTGCCATGGAACCGTCATATTTGCTCTAGAAGTGTCGCAACTGGGTGGTGGAGCTTACCAAAACATGGATGCCCTAGGTAGTTCATGGTTGCATTATGGTGTTCATGCCATTTCTGACAACATAGTAGGCTTGGGAGTCCGTATAGTATTTCCTGAATATGAGTTTGAGCCTCATTTTCATGGGTCTTTTTCACTCTTAGTCTTACCCTCCGGACTCCCAAAACATAACGGGTCTCCTTTTAAGCCCTTTTCAGACCCTTTAAACATGAAAAGATTGTCGAGCGATCTTGTGACCCTTCACACTCGTTAAACTAAAATTTGAAGTCACATCTGTCCGACGGTAGTTTACCCCTTTTTCGGTCCGGACGATCAACTGTACGAACAAAGGAATACTCTATCGAATTCTGATTCTTTAGAAGAGTATCCTCAGGTATAATTTTATTCCTTTTTTGGGCCTGAGGGACTAAATTTACAAAAAAGAAACCCTCCCGGAGTCCATAGTTAAGCTCTTTTCAGACTCCCTAAAATTGAAAAGATTGCTGAGTGACCTTATTCCTTCACACTCGTTAAAACGGTCCAGAAGAATATTCCTGACGGAGTCCATAGTTAATCTTTTTTCAGACTCCTTAAAATTGAAAAAATATCCAAGTGATCTTGTCCTTGTCACACTCATTAAAATGATTTTGAATTGACGTCTAGTCGGTGCTAGTTTACCCCTTTTTCGAACCGACTAGACTATTGATGAAAAAGGTACCCCAATGGAGTTTCCTTTTATGTTTTTTCAGACTCTCTAAACATGAAAAATCACCGAGCTTCCCTTCTCTGAGCTCATTAAACTTACATCGAAGGATGTTACCATTGTGTGTTCTATCAACCACACTTGCATCCTTTACCCGTAAGCCTAGTAACAGTTTGCTTTTGCGTCTTAACACCTTTGGCCACTGGAGGATTTTTCTCGAGTATATTTTCCTAGAACATCAGTCTTGTCCTTGTGCCTTGAGCTAGTATGTTTGCGATGCTCATTCCTCCACTGTAACGTAATATTCCTTTATTCTTTTCAAAATACTCAAAAAGAACAAAAAAATCAAATATACCCCAAAAAGAGGATGGGAAAAGTATTTTCTTTATTGGCAGCATTATGAGTCGCCCTTGGATAAAGAACATCTGTCTGTTTGATTCATCAGACTTTGGGATGTAGTACGACCTTAGGAAGCTTTTTCTCGCTATATTGAGTTGTGTCCTSCACCGTTTGGTTACTCTTCCAAACATATGGAGAGTTTGCGTTGCCTCCTGCTTCGTAGACTTATGATTAACAGATATGCTAYCTGATTCTTATCACTTGTCGTGCTATTGTCCAAGGGAAGTTTGTTACTTAGCCTGAGTCGACCACCCTGCAATATGTCTCTTGTCTGCATACCCGACCATCCTGAACGTCCAATCAAGTCTTTGTTCGAAATCACTGAAGCCTTCAGTCCGATCATCAAGATTATCAAGTCCACAACCGACAAGTCGTCGAAGATCTTTGGGTAGTGCAGTCGTACACTCATATTACACTCCTACCCGAGTTTAGAAGATTTTGAATTTGTTGCTCGAGCTCTGAAGTACAGCCATCAGGCCGAATCAGCTTCTGAAAGATGGATACTTTCTATGTATATCTTTTTGATTTCGAGATGTAGCTCCGCTGTGTATTGTTCGCGGCTACTCTTTATAGTAATTTCACATGGATCTACAGTGTATTTGATTGGTAGCCATGGTTCTGATTTATCCCGAGCATGGGTATGCCCGCCTCGGTTCTGATTTGGTATCCCGAGCATGGGTATGCCCGCCTCGGTGAGACAACAGGTGGCTACATTAACCTGAGATTTAACCATATTGATGCATAAATGGTCACTGTATTGTGCTAGTGCATTTTGACTCCCACTCACCACATTTCTAGAATTTGAGGAGCTCGAGTCCATGTGTTGGCTATGTGGAAAAGGATTCGTCATCACGACAGGTGGTAGAGATAAGAGACTTGCAACTTCTGTAAGTTTGGGGCATAAATGAGTAAGGTGATTGTCTATACAAAACTTATAGAGAAATTTCACCTTACGCCTTTCTTTCTTTCCCTCATGAACATTATTTTTCATCCTCTCATTATTACCATTTTCCTTGGGTTTATTATTCTTCCCACCCTTATGATTATTATTACGTCCTCTCTTCTTATTCCCACCTGGTTTTTGGTTACCATTTGGGTCGGTCGACAAATGCATGGAATGTACATCCACCGACTGAGTGGGATTGTAAGATACAGATGAAGTTGTCCCTCCAATAGACTAGTTTAGAGAAAACTATTTCAAGTGGCTTGTCACCGAGTCTTCAGATCATACATTGGCAGAGCCTACAATTCCATTAACATGAGGTCCGATATTTTTTCTAGGGTCATAGTTTGATCTCGATGCATCAGGAAGAATCTTGTATAACATCCCAGACTGAGAATATATAATATTTAATTGTTGGGCTTTGAAAATTGCTTCCTCCTCATATGTAACCCCGTATGTAGAAACATCCTTTAAAATAGGAGGTTGTAGAGACTTAAGGAACCACTAGAATAGGAATTCTCGGGGTATGCATTTCTTGATCAACCTCTTCCGTCTACGCCACTCCTGGATGTGATCCAAGATATGAGTGGCTTTGTCCTGGCGTAAGGTTGAGAAAAGTTCTAGGCCAACATCGTAACAAACCGACAATTGGAAGTGGTTAAGGAAGACTAAAACCATCTGACTAAAGGTCTCATATGCCTCCCCTAGGTAGCTCAATATACCATTTTGTGGAAACCCCCATGAGGGTGAATTGAAACCATATTAACTGAATGGAATCATCATTAAGGGAATTCGAAGAGAACCATATGTGAAAGTTGGTAACGTGATCAACAAGATCCTCGCCATTCTTGCCTTCGAATTTCAAAATATTCGAAGGAAGATTGGTGGGGATAGGGGGCCATGTAGGATCATGACACACAGGGTTGTTCATCAACTTAGACAAGTCTGGCAGATTGAACGTGGCCAGAAAATGGAGACAGGGTGGTGACATCTGGCCCTAATCTCACTAGAAAGATTTTGGCTGGGGAATTGCAACCCATCCAGGGTTCTGGTAAGCACCATGGCCCTGTCCGGGATTGTAAGGCCCTCCTCCATGATGATTCATAAGGGGTTTTTTGGGCATCATTCCAATATGAATGTTCTGATGAGGGTTATAAAAACTGCCCCTAGATGGAGTGGCTTTGAGTTGGGGGTTGCCCAAGGTGTGAAACCAACCTCCTACGGGTGTGAATCTAGAGGATAAAGGTGGATTCGTCATGAAAAACGTGTTGGTCGAAATCGACGCTGAGGAGGTGGGTGTAAAGGATGGAACATAAGCAGAAGCTTATCATCCAGGTTGGTTATTCCACCCAGAAGAAACATGATTAGACTTGGTATTAAGAGGAGGAAAGCCTCCCACGGTAGGAGTCATTTGAGGGACATGATTTCCACCAAACGAGAATGGAGTATAAGGAGGAGTTGTTCCCTTGAGTCCAATGCTAGCATTAGGGCCAGTGACTATAATGGAGTTTGTGAACTAGGAAGTTAAAATTGGCATACCATAGGAAAAATGACTAGAGGCCATAGGGATGGATTGAACGTTATAGGCTGGTGAATGACCAAGAGACCCAAATGGGTTCATGGAAATAGGTTGATCATTCACTATAGGATGGGCAACAATGATGATATGTGCCTCCGGCACTACAACCATTGTGGTTGCAGGATTCTAAGGGGTACCATTAACTATACTAGGTGTGGGAGTTGAAGGGCTCTGAGTATTTTGACGACTCGGTTCAGTACTCATCCTTGTAGAATCACAAGTCTGATAAGTGGAGGTGTGTGTACCATGTTTAATAACGCTATTCCTTTTAGAAGGAAAATAATCGAAGTGTGGTGGTAATTGTAACAAGTGGCAAGACCTACGAGGAAGTTGGTCTGGCTCCAAGATGACTCAAGACTCAGGACATAGAAAACAAATCGTAAGGCCAATTAGTAGTCAAAGAGCACACCAAAAATAATCAAACGAACAATATGCACACAAACATGATAAAATGGTTGAAAGGGACCTCCCTGTCTAAAGTATATATTCCTTGTCCAAGAGAGGCCTGAGACTCCGCTGCTAAAGATTGGAAGAAATAGAATCAGTTATAAGGGCCCTCATGGGCTTAACAACTAGTCGGTCAAATCCCTCTGGAGAGGTAATCTTCCATAAAGGTTGTGTGTTGTACAACCCTTATCTGACCCAAGGTACCTACAAAATAACCCCTACAAGTAACCTATGTGGCACCTAATTCAATAAACTAATCAACCACGGTATAACCGATGCACATGCGAACATTCGTAAGTCAGGTCCACTGTATGGGTAGGGTATCAAGGCTTGAAACCTTGAAAGCACCACCTCTCATGGAGGTAATGGAACTAGCAAGATCCCCAGATACGAATAGATCCCAAGAAATATCTCTAACACTAAGAAGGTATCGGGGGGATATCCCTTCAACCGACCTCGCGTGACCTCATGTTTAAATCCGGTGTAAGTGGAGCCTCCTGATATTACTGATTATACAATGGATTTCTCCACTCCCTTAGTCAGACACATATGTTGATTTAATAGCCTTGGAGAAGTTTACTCACAAAATCTTGTTCCAACGCTCTAAATCCTAAGCTAGTTGGTGCACCCTAGAAAATAAAATCGTTACTAATCAATTTTAAATTATAGAGTTAATTTTAATGGCCCTGCTTACTCAAAAGGTGTGGTCATTAAACTAGTGATGTTATGACTCAACAAGTAAAATAAATGAATATGAATACAATACAAAGTCCTAACTCCAATTTTCAATAAATGATATGGTTCTTTAAAAAAATGCAATTTTCAATTTAGTTATGCAATTCTAGATAAAAATGCAATCTTTCTTTGCATGCACTAAGATAAATGACAAAAGTCTCAAGAGATAAAAATGACAATCAATGTAAAATGCCTAATATTTTTGTATTTCCAATATAAGAAAAATGAAAATGCAAGGACTGAACAACAACTTGATATAATGACTTTACTATGTATAGACATAGATAAACCAAGTAGGATATCAAGTAGAAAAACACCTAGCCCAAGGTGCAAGGACAATCAAAACGAAAATATGATGAGAAAGGCACCGCCCAAAAATTCAACCAAAGAGAGGTTCCCTATCATTCCACAAAAACTTAACAATCACCACAGATACCCAAGGAGACTTAAAAATCATAAATACCTACCCAGCAACCACCAAACCCAGTGATCAAGAAACAAAGGCTGATGTACACCACTGTTCAAGGGAAAAGCATGTATGTACGAAGCTTGCAGAAGTACAGTACGCGTCTGTCAAGCAGAAACCCACTTATAAGTATCAAAACACACCCAGGATAAGGAGAAGGCTAATAAACTTGGACTCAAAGTGAACAAAGGTTGTGAAGCAATCATACGAAAAGAAACTCAATATGAACAAGAGAAATCTAAGGAGAAAAATACTCCAAACCCGAAAAAGGAAGATTTTATCCCTAGTATGGTCGCCAAGTTTGTTACGAGGAAAATATCTCTATGGCTAGGGATAAACCACAACACATGGAAATGATTACAGAAATGAACTATAATATCAAGTATGCTACATAAAAAAATATGCTATAAAGACAAGATAAAAGGCCTACCTCATCTAGACGTTCGATGAAGTCCACTATTGAGCACTTGACCCAAAGAAATATGCCCGCAACTAGTCCTCAACAACCAAGCAACGCAAGAATATGGTGATAATGTATAATGTTAGCACATTCAATAACATAATCCATCAACATTCATAACAAATATTCCCATGGAATAATAATTCAAATATTTGCAAGACATTAATTGTTTGAGAAAAGAGTATTTCTATTAAGATATAATCAGCAGAAATGAATGAGTTACAAACTTCCGTGTTGGCACGGTTCAGAACCGAGAAACTAAGTTCCTTCCAGCTGGACCTCTACCACTTCAATCCTCCACCAAAGGAAAGCTCATAATAGAGAGACAATGAAGTTCGCAATCAATAAGGGGAGAGCTTGGGGGTTGAACAATGTTCTTAGAATTAAAGGAAAAAGGGATGCATACTCAATGTGAAGTGAGTAATTTATCCAGAGTAACTTTTCTCTCAAAGTTGAATTCTTTCTCCTCTTATCCATAGCTTGGATTTGGCCCATTTATAGCCTTCAAGTGGAACTGAAGGGACGATTCATAACATTTCTAGTATATGGAAGGCCAAGGACCATTGAGCTTGTGACGTGACATGGAAACCCGACACCATTTTTTCAATTTTGGGCACAAATCCTGATGTACGTGAGTTGTAGTGGTGCAACCTGTGTATACACATGTTGTATTATACACGGGGAATGTATATGTGGAAAAAAATTGTTTTTAGCTATGGGGTTTTCAAAAAGGGACTTCATGTCTGTATAGGGAAATGGAGCAAGGCCCTATGTGCATGATTGCACAGGGTGAGGAAAATCTTGCTATAACACATTCATGGGGGTAGTTGATTGTTCAACCACCAATCCTTCTTTTATTAACTGATTTTTTCTTGGGATCAGGATGAGGCTTATTATTTCAACAAGCGGAATTTGGATCACTTTGACATAATGAACCCTCTCTACTATTTCCTCACTCTTTCCTCTAGTGATATCATGGCTAGTACTTCAAGGCTTCACCCCCACAGTCCGTTATTAGAAATATAAACATTAATACATTTACATTGTTCCCATGCCATAACATGGTGATCATAATTAATGATTAATTACAAGATGGGGGGAACATTGGTGTTACAATCCCCTCCCCCTTAAAAGGGACATTGTCCTTGATGTTCTTTCTTAGTAACACCTTTCATGCCTTTTTAATTCAACTGCTTTAGAAATATTTATCCTCTTTCTTGTGCAGGTCCTTTCGAGACTCTTTTCCTTTGTCACCTTCCTTCAATAATATTGGACAACAAGCATATTAACACAATTTCATGTGAAAACATTTATTGTTGTGCAAAATTAAAGAGGAATATTTCATAATGTGGAACAATACTTATCTGTGCAGTTCATGTATTTGCATCCATATGGATGTCTTGTTATCTTGTCTCATTGTTTTTCCTAGACATACCCATTATGTGCATGATCCAAATCAATAGGTTATAAGAATTATTAGAGTCTCCTCTTCCCTGCGGTCACTCTCCCTCTAGGCCTAGGCTCAGGCATCCCCTTCTCTACTATACAATCCCTCGGGCGATCCATCTTTCCTTGCAAAGGATTTCTCACATAGGAATATTTCTAAAGACATCATTAAGCCTTGCAACCAAGGAGTGCCTCAGACTTTCTCTGTCGAGGAATCCCTTTGTCCTGTGTTTCCACAAAATAACATATTCTAGGGAGATCATGTATCACCATGGGGTTCTCATGTCTCATCAGTAGCCTTTCTCATGATTTCCATCTTGACAGCCTTCACATGTCCTTCCTAGAAAGATATTTTTTTCATCTCACCTGTATCACAGGTATAAATAAATTATGAGATATTATGATGAATTTCAAATTCAGAATTTTCTTGCAAATCTGTCACCCACAAATTTCCAAATTCCACATTTATTTTTCAGATATATTCTGCACAAGAACCATATTAACAAGTATGGTACTTTCCTTTCCATAGAAGTTTATCTCAACATACAATTGGTCTTCCTTATAAGATTACAACGCTACCATATCCAAGAACCTTTTCTTCGTGCAATTTAAAAATTTCTCATCCAAGCAATTGTTAGTTTCCATGCACATTATATTTTCAAAACTATGCATACTAATAGTACAAGTCATTTCATTCACTCAAGGGTACAAAGAAAAAAGGAAATATCGTTCTTTACGTATGCATCTTTTCAACATACCATTTTTTTCTAAATGCAATTCAAATATCAAATGACTTTAATCAGTGTGCCAATATTCATGGCCACATTCATACCCAACATACCCTTTATATTGGGTTCAAGTTCACCACGATTATGATCAGCACTTTATCATGGTGTTTTTGAGCTCAACCAACCTCTCGACTTAAATTATATATATCCTTGAAATAATAAAATTATTTCAGAAGGGATTCTTACCCAATCCCTTCATACCTTATGCTTTATAGGCATGAACACTTTTATAAATGTTCTGACTTTCAACACCCAATCTGATACTTCCTCATCAATGATTCTTTATGGGGATTTTAGATTACCTTCAACAAATTTCAACAACAATCCTTCTAGTATTCATCCTCCAGTTGAGGTTTTCCATATTTAGTAATTGTCTCTCCCAACAGTTTCAATTTCTTTTCTACACATGGCATATATCACAAACACATTAGTCATCATGTGAAATAAAAATGCATGTAAAATAGCATTCAAATCAATAAAAAAAATTCAGATACGTCATAGCATATATTTATGCACTTCTTCACATTATCCTTGATGTGTTTCATGAGTGCAACATAAACAATTCTCAATTGTTTCTATAGTAATACAACCATCATCATTATGGTTTCAAAACATTTTCTTTCATCAACACACTAGTTTCTTATCCTAGAGAAAAACAAATATACAACAAGAAAGGAGTTAAGGGCTCTCCCTTTTTCCAACTCCTTCTACGCATCCTGAAATTTTCAGTCCGACTGAGTTATTTTTCCAAGGCCTCACTGCCTTTACTTATCACAACTTAAACAAGCCTATTCATTCAAACTTACTCATTGGTTTATTTTCCCTTTTCTAGCTGTACTTGTTTACACAATTTCTCTTCTAAGGCTTACAACCCTGTTAAACAATTCAGAGTTTTTAGGGGGTGGAAAAGTGTTCCTCCTTTTCTCCTTTTTTTCTTATGAAATCTACTTCTTATTGTGATCTCCATGTTGTTTTCCTTGATAAATATTAGTTAGGTTCACCTCAACCTTCATGGTAAATAAACAAACCTTTTGTTCACAATGAATCATGAACCGGTGTATTCTGCACATTATCATTCAGTTATCAGAATGGTCAAAATTCATTTGTTAGTCTTCCACTCATACATTTTGTTTTAGAATGTAATACACGATTCTTATATATATATATATATATATATATATCCCATTGCCCAATTCCCAACAGTCATTAAGGTTGCGACTCTATTCTCCTGACAGAGTCTTCACACAGTTCCTCCCTAGGGAAATCCTTCGGCATGAAAATTCCTTATTGCATATCCTTTACTATCTTTGATGGTCTCAATATTGAGCTATATTCAACTATTTACCAAATATTTCCATAAGGAATATAAAAATGCATCATTGTTATGCATCCAGATTATTTATCCACACATATTCCTTGTTTTGTTAACTTACATCCATGATGTACTTAACCATATGCATGATCATAAGCCTATGTGTAGCTACCATATGTATATTTCACAGCTCACAGATATATTTACTTTAAAATCATTCAACTCATGATTGTTCACAATCATTCTCATGTGATCCTCAAAGGCATAATCATTTTTCCTCTTATCATGGAAACAGCACATCCTTGATCATTTACTCTTTCATCTATTTATACTATCCTTTCCTGAGGGAATGGAGCACATTCCCCTTAATCTATCACTCAAAACAAAACTTCCATGACTCTTTAGAATAGAGTCATCCATGCATCCATGGTATTCATTCAATTCGGGCAAGTGCAATTCTTTCCTTACATTTCACTCATACATAATACATGTGCATTAGTTGAACGTTTAACATCATTCATTCATATCTATTTAGTCTTAATATTAGTACTTATATCAAGAAAACTTACGAAGCATTAAATCCATGCATTGAGGCATAAATAAACAAAGCTAAACATTCATCATGCAGGCTCACTAATTGCACATTTTCCATGTCACTCATACACGTGGACATATCATACTTTTAGATCCTCCTCCCAAGAATATTGCTTCCATTATTATGACAAGTCACATAGATATACTCAACACAAAGCTGCTCTCTCTTCTGAAAGCTTGCAGTCACTCACATGATATCAACATGGAAAGTTTAATAGACATAATCATAACTATATCACCCTTTCCATACGACAATAACCAATAATAAGGAATTTTTTCCTCAACTACTATAAAGTTATTCAACAATCCATAAATACCATCTAGGCAATTCCAACAATTCCCAAGACAACAAGACAACTTATCAAGCTTATTTTTAATGCCTCCAACCATTTTTGGTTAACAAACGTTTTTGTCAAGGGAATCCTTTTCTAGATTCTGTCTCACTACTACTCGAGTATACCAAGCCCTTCCTTATGTGGATATCATCCACCTATGGATGTCAACTTAACTCATTGGTCCTTTAGAATTGTCCCAACACTTTCTTTACCACATTTAGGATCAACATTTCCTTAACCATTATACCTTATCTTCATAAGGTACTATGTACTCAACATCATCAACCTTTTACTTATGCTGCCATAAACAGGTCATCACCAATCATACGATCTATGACATTACCATATTTTAAATTCAATTATAGACTATAATAATTATATATTCATGCTCTATCCTTGCAATATGAATTTCAGCATATCTACATGCACCAAGCATTATACCCATGTTTGCAGTGTAGGCGAGTTCCACTTACTTTCCTCTTGCATTTTCATGTATAGAATTACCCTTAGTTAGTAGGGGTACACACTTCCCTAGCCCAACCATGATTTTTTGAGCTTGCTCATGTCATTTCACTTCTTCCATGAGGTTCATTCTCAATCCTCATGACTTCCTTTATTTTGCAAAGCGAGATTACCCTAGTAGGAAGTCTTTAAGTTATAACAGGTCAAACAGGTTGATCTCACCTACTCCAATGAGGCCTCTAGACATGGAGGATTGTTCTCCCAATTAAAAATCCTTCATTTAACCCATACTTTTAATTAACAAAGGCTTCATAAGATCACTTTTGTAGGGATAGCTATCATTTCTCCGAAAGAAATTATGGACCTCTTCTGCAACAATCTAGCATGATTCAATCTCATTGGGTAAAATCTCAATTGAATTTTAATATGCATCGTTCTCCTCAAGGGAATTATGTAGATAATTCCCATACGACAGTAATACTCTCAATAATCTCATCTTAGTCTTGGTAAACTAGTCTTATGATTTTTCTCCGACCCATCTAGGCCTATGTTTAAATCATGCTTTGCTAGACAGGGTAGGGAAGGGCACCCTCTCCCTTAAAGTTTTCTATGAAACAAAAATAATCAGTTGACTCTTTCGTGAGCCCAAGTAGGCCAAGTGTTTTTTCCCTCTCTCATACCACTTTGTATCACACCCAACCCCTTAAGTAACTTTTTAAGCAATGGGGCATCCAAATTTCTCTTTGCTCCATCATCTCAAATCCTCTTCTTGATATATCTATCACCTTCTACTTGTCGAAAGATTTCTAACCACCGTTACCATGCTCAAATATGAGCTATGGATTGGAATTTATGCCCTTCTGAAGATCTAAAAGCATCATTGGTCAAATACCAAGTGGTTCACACATGGATTCACCTCATTTGTACCATTCCACCTAGAATGGACTTGACCATGGTCATCATCCCTTAGCGATGACATGGTCGTTGGATAGACAGTTACAAGGGATGTTCCCCACCCCTTCATGTTCACTGGGCCTTCATCCCTTCATCCTTCTTATCCATGTTTGAATCATTCCCAGATTTTTGAAGTCCCAGAGTCCTGCCATGTGGCTCTGGCCTTCGTTCCTTTCGACTCATCTGTTATACTACATCCAAACCATATAGAAGCCTGAAGCCCCGGAATCCTGCCATGTAGCTCCGACCTTCGACCCCTTTGGAGCATACATCCTAACATCCTAAACCTCCCAGAGTTATAAACACCCAAATTCCTGAGGTCTTGCCACGTAGCTCTGGCCTTCGACCCTTTTTAAAGAATACATTCTAACACCCTAAGTCTCCCAAAGTTTTGAAATATCACACTCTCGGGGTCCCATTATCCATCAGGTTAAGAAACCACACACCATGGGATGACATGCAGCAGAGAACATAGATGACACGTGTCCCTATCAATGGGAGACACATGTCACATTCCAATTGGCATGTAATGTATATAAAAAGTGTGAATCAAGGTGACATGTCGCATGTCGCACATGGGTCCATGTTACCTTATGTGATGTCAGCCTACCATGTCACTCTAGACTAATGGCATTTGGGAACCATCCCAATACATTTTGATCTGCAATCGAGACAAGTCCATGTACATCCCCAGATCTACAACCTCCATTGATTCATGACTTTACTGTTCAGGGGTTCAACCCGTTTAACACTCTTTTTCCCACAAAGTAGGTCAACATTGTACTAACCACGATATAGATCCAACAGTAAAGATATATCCTGAAGCACCCTCGGATCGACGGTCCACATTAATTCACGATTTCAATGTTCAAAGGTTTTGATTGTTTAACGCCCTTTCTCTCCCATATTAGGACTTTGGTGGAGTGCTACAAACTGTCCTTCCATTATTTTATCATACATTTGGGAGATGTTTTCAAAGGACTCCCCAGATCAACAACTCACAATTTTAGCTCAAAGGTCCCTAGGTTTCAGTGTTCGACCACTCCCAAAGGGACACCTGTTAACCTAGAACACGCTGGAAAGACGCATGGCACCTTCCTCAGGTTACCGAAACCTATTTAATATGTCAACATGCCACCACACATGGCATAACCATTTCTTGATGCATGTACCCCCATGTTCTCTCGACGTGATACACTCGTCTCCATGATCAAATGACCAACAGGGGTCTCGAAGGATCCTTATATACATGGCCCACATTGCTTTGCAACTCTGACATTCAAGAGTTTTGTTGTTATAACACTTACATTATCTCAAAGTGGTCAACGCTAGACTTACCATGGCATACATCCAACGATCAGGGGAGATCCCAAATACCCTCATATCTACAACTCATGTTACTTCACGTCTTAGGAGTAGATCGAGGTTTAGAAAGGGGATGAATCCTACGATGACGGGTATCTAACCACCAACTTTCGGTCATTCGTCAAGTTACCATTTTGATAGGTCACCTTTGGTGCAATCTAGATGTTATCAATATTCCAACATCTTAGAGCTCCAGACCCCCGAAAGCCCCGAAACTCAGAAGGATTACCTCCCATCGGGCATAGTGTTGGGTTCCATGGTTCCGGTCATATGAGGATTTTAATAATATCTAAGGGATACACCCTTATCTCTTAGCTGGAATTAGATTAAGGTCATGGGAATGATCCCACAGTTACTTGGACAACTGGTTTGATGGAAGTGCCTTACATTCTCAAAACACAAGTTCTAAAACAGGGAAAGGTACATTCATACATATCAAGGATGTATCTGTATAGAGAGAATACAAGCATTCAATCAGACATTTAAATTCAATTTTGTAGATTCTATGGAATACTTATCTATTACAGTTGATAGACAATCAACTGACTATGGGTGTTTTCCCCTCCACCCAACCATAGGCTCAGAGGAATTCATTCTTAGCGCTCTGGACAACCCTGTGCCGATTCATGATATCACTAGGGAAATTTTGCAGTTTTTCAGATATTCTTTCTCTATCACAACCTCTGCGAGGTTTATTAGATGCTCCCTCAACATTAATCTCACAACCTTCTGCTCATGTCAGTTTTTCTGGGTTCTCTCCAGTAACGAGAGAAACCTATTATATTCCTTTCTTCCTCTTAACATATCTACATCGCACACCCCCTATGTGAATGGTATCCTTCTTGTCTACCCTTGTGTGTATTATCGCATGCATTTTTCCTCCCCAAGAAGGTTCTGGACCTGTCTTGTTCCCTCTGTCAGAAGAAACTCAGGAAAGTCTGGGCTTGCAAGAAAATTGCACTCTGTGGTACTTCGGGTTGACGATATTCTATCTTCTCAACCAACTCTCCATGCTTCCATTCATGGGTGTATTTGATTTTTCAACCACCAATCCTTCTTTCATTAAATGATTTTTCCTTGTGATTATGATGAGGCTTATTATTTCAACAAGGGGAATTTGGCTAATTTTGACATATTGAACCCTCTCTATTGTTTCCTAACTTTTTCCTCTAGTGATATCATGGCCAATACTTCAAGGCTTCACCCCCATAGTCAGTTATTAGAAATCTAAACAATAATACATTTACATTGTTCCCATGCCATAGCATGGTGATCATAATTAATGATTAATTACAAGCTGGGGGAAACAAGGGTTTTACAACAATGGTTATACTTACTTCTTAAGAAATTTTGGATCACCATGAAAGAATCAAACATCTTGTACCATTGCTTGGGTACCTGTAGGCCATACAATGACTCCTTGAGTTTGCAAACAAATCTCTCTTTGCAATATTGAACAAATTCTAATTGTTCCATGTACATATCTCTATTAATGATGATTTTGTGGGCAGTGGGATCCCACAATCTACATCCCTTAACTCCATCACCATAACCAATAGAGATATAAAATTTATAGAGATTCAAATATTTTAAGTTTGGAAGTAAATTATGATTTATTAGTATTTGCAACCCTTTCTTGCTCATATGGTTGATTTGTTGATGTCATAAACAATTCGATGCACATACTTCCAGAGATACCACCATTGCTTCACTTATTTCAGTACTCCCTTCTAGCTTGTAAAGGTTCCCAATCATTATATCTTTCTTTACCACCAAACTTCCCTTGGACACTTTCATTGCTCCACCTTGACCTGCATATTTATACCCACCAAAATCCAAAACTCCCAAATAAATCAAATTATTTTTAATTATTGGTATTTGACTCTAATATCTGACAACATTCTTACAATACTATTGAACATGTTAATCTTAATGCTCTCAATTCCAACAATCTTACAAGAAATAACATTTCTCATAAAATGAACATCCTCATTTATAGATTGGTAAGATTAAAACCAATTTCTATGTGAACACATGTGATGGGAAAAATATAACAACCATTCTTCTTAATATTGTGAGATACTACAAACAAAACTTCATGAACCATAACTGAACTTGATTCAACATTTGCTTCCTTTTTGGAGTCATTCTTGGATTCTTTCATTTTCCAACAATGTTTCTTAATATGCCTTAATTTTTTATAGTACCAACATATTCCCTTACCCTTTCTTTCAATTCACTTATCCCTGTCATTTATTTTGATTATTTTGATGTTTTTATACTAGGAAAAATTGGAGTAATCATGCTACTTTCAATTTAAAAGAATGGGGTTTGAAACTTTTAAAGGTCATTTTGAGTCATCAAATGGCTATTCTATACTATGCAAAAATCACATCATCGAAGATACTATGTAAAAGTTATGCCTAAATATCAGGCTTCTAAGAGGAGAAGAGGCCTAATTCTATGTTATTGTATTTTATTCCATAGGTCATAGGTCTCAGGTAACTCTATAGAGAGTTTCTTCTCCTTTGTACTTGTATTATTTCCATACAAAAGAGAACAGAGCAACCTCACCTTCTTCATTTTATCTATTTTATGCATAAACACAAAATCAATAATTAAAGGTTATGGAATCTAAAGGACTTTAACCTTCACATTGTAGATTTCAGTTTTGTTTATCACATCTAGGGTGACAAATTGTTGAAGTTTTTTGATTTACAACTTTTAGTTTGGATAAAATTGAAATATCATTTTGTATGATGTTATTATTGAGTTTACTTGTTATGTGGAAAATAACAATTTGTTGAGTAAGAGGAATTGTTAGAGGTACATGCACAACTTATTAGAATATGATGTGAAAGACCGAAACATAGAAAATTTAATTAGCTTACATAATATTTAACTTCTATTTATGAAAAAATGGCATAGCTCACAAAAATCCACATTCTTATAATGATGGTATGTTACTTTTCCTCTAAATTATAATAAAAATTTTGATTTTAATACATTGGTATAGTATCTAAAATCCAAAACTTCTTGAAATAAATTTGTACATTTGTAGATAACAATTGGTGAGCCACTATTTTTCCATACTTTTTAATATTAATTTTATTTATTTTTTAAAACAAATAAAGTCAAGCTTTAAGAACCTATTTTAGGGTTTTAACAAAATCAATCATTGTTTTTTAGTTGTAGGTCTCTCTCTACTTATGCACCATAAGATTTGTTTTCTAAATGGGTGAGACTAGAAATAAAATGCATGTTTAATTTAGAATTATGATATCTGTACAAATAAAATCAATAAAAAATAGAAAAACAATTTCTTATAATATATACATGTATACATAGAATATACATATAGAATTCTCTAAGCGTGTGCAATTTAGAGAGTTTGTCATTTTTTCGAATTTACATGATTGAGCACAAGCTATTAACATGCACAAGTTAATAATGAGCATGTGTTTTTATTACATAAATTCATAACCATGCAAAAATTCTCTCCCCTTTACATGTTTCAAAAGGAAATCTTACAATTAGCACCTATTTTCCTCTCTTGAGCATACCCAAGGCCCCTAGCCTCATCTCCTTTGTGCAAAATTTCCTAGAAACACCCATAATACCACTTGGGGTTCAAAGATCCCATAGAGAGTACATGTGTTGAGATTTGAAGGCATTGTTCATAACACTAGAGAACTAAACGGTTCATTTTCCTATGTAAGTTCTTTGTTTTCCTTTTTTTGTCCACGGTCTAGGCCCCTAGACCCATCTCTACTACCAAAAATAATTGATGGTGCCAAATATCTGATAGAAAGGTCTTATGTGGTGTTTCAATGCATCTTTCACCATGCTTGAGCCCAAAAAGATTTGTTAAATTCCAAAGGCCTTGCTATACTTATTTGGCCATTTTAAAGATTCAAAGACCCATTATTACATTAGTAAAACCATTGTAATGTCCCCTAGTAGACTACTTAGAATCAAAAGATGCCCAAGAGATGTAATTTTTTGTGGATTATAGGTGTATCTCATAGTGATTGAGACCAAGAAGCGTCATTTAGGGAACAAGGTCATTGTTGTCATCATGTTACCTTGGTTGGACCTACAAACCCATTCTTGGTGCACAACTAACCTAATGATAGGGCCCATAGCACCCTTGGAGGAAATTGATAACTAAAATAGGTCTAATGCATTGGTTTGAGGACTTATCAATGAAACATGGGCCTAAGGAGAAGGGTTTAGGGCCAATTTTTGTTTTTCAATCTTTGCACTATGGTCATGAACCTGAGACCCATCCATGATTCTTAAGACCTCATAATGAAACCCATAATCAACTCAAACGTGAAATAATCAACGAAGAGGCCATGTGTCATTGTTTCTAGGTGTTGTTCACGATCCTTGAACTCAAGAAGGTTCAATTAGGGCTTGAGGCCATTATTTCCTCTGAGACCTTATTTATGGATTAACACACATTCCCAATTCACAAAAACTACTCATGGTGCTTATACCCCACTTGAAGCCCAAAGACCCCCTACAAAGTTCATGCATGTTGGTTTCAGTACTAGTTCAAGGCTAATGATCTTAAGAAGCTTAAATAAGATCTTAAGACACTCGTTTTAAGTCTTTGATGATGGTCAAGGCCCCCCAAACCATCCATTCTCTTGTGTGGTAGTATGAGGAGATGTTTATTATGATTAAGCCAAAGAAGCTAGGTTTAGTGCCTGAGGTTGTTGTTTTCCTCACCTAATCAATGTCAAGGGTCTCATGATGTTCTTTCCCTACCAAAACTATGGTCAAGGCCTCGAAACTCAACTATAGTTCATGAAATGTCTTAATGGAACCCATATCCAACTCCTATGTGTAAGTTTTGTTCATGGAACTTGAGCTCAAGAATGCTTAATTAGGGATTAAAGCCCTTATTTACCCCTTTGACCATATTTAGGCATCGAGACCCATTTCTATTGTCCTCATGGAACCTATATCCCACTAGAAATTCTGCAAAGAACCCCTGCAAAGGACTCATGTGTTGATTAAGGACTTGTTCAAGGATCTTGAGCCCGAGACGATTCAACAATATCATTGAATACTTGTTTTCCTTCCTCAACCTTGTTCATGGCCCTATAATCCATCATCGAGCCACAAAATCTCTTAATGGCATCCATATCCAACTTTGATGCCAACAACCCCCTAGATGGAGTTTTTGTTATAGTTTTCAGGTGTTGTTCATGGCGATTGAACTTGAGAATGCACATTTAGGCCCTAAGGCCCAAGTATTTTCCTCCCTAACCATAGTGCATAAGCTCTAGAAGGTCCATTTAGGTCGTAATCCCCTTGTTTCCTCGCCAACCATGCTTAGAACTCAAATCCCATTTTCGGTTTAAAAAACCTATTCATGGAGCTAATATCCCACTCATATGCTAAAGAACCCTTACCATTGCCCCAAGAATGCTTCATGGTCTAGGCCCGAGACACGTTCTTGTTGAGGGGATTTGTTGCAATTTAATCATGGTGTCCATATCCATCTAGTTAGCTACAGATATCATACAAGGGTCTCATGTTGTCATTCAAGGATGCATTAAACACCATAGGATTAGAAGTTTTGTGGGAAACAGGCGTTTTTCATGCAGTGAGTTTGACAAGTTTCATGTAGGGCATAAGGCATACTATTCTCTTCTTATGACCTTGGTCAGACCTCAAGACACATTATTGGTGCACACATAACCTAGTGATGAGTCCCATAACATCCTTGGAGGCAATTAATAACCAACATAATTCAAATGTGGAGGTTTGAGGACTCATCCATAGTGATTAATCATGAGAAGCAATATTTAGAGATAGAGACTTTCAACTGTAATTTTGGTTTTATTTCAATTATTGATTTTTGGGGGGAAATTGCAACACTATTAAATATTTTGACTTACAACTTTTTAATTTTGATGAAAATAAAATATTATTTTGTATAATGTTACTATTGGGTTTATTTGTAATGGAAATCTAAAAAAAAAATAGAAATTTGTTGAGTAAGAGGAATATTTATTAGAAGTACATGCATAACGTTATTAGAGTATGTTATAAAAGGATGAAATATAGGAAATTGAATTAACTTCTCGAATATATAACTTCTATTTATGGAAAACTGACATAACTCTAAAACAAATTTATTCTTCTAACGGTGGTATGTTACTTTTCCTCTAAATTATAATGGCATGTTACTTTTCCTCTAAATTATATTGTATATGTTCACTTTAATATGTTGGTTTACTATGTAAACGCCTGGATTTTTTGAAACAAATTTGTATAATTATAGATAACAATTAATTCTCATGAGATAACAATGGGTTCTTTTGGGCCACTGATTTTCCATACTTTTTAATGTTAATTTTATATTAAAAAAAAATAGTAAATTCAAGCATTAAGTTTGAGGTCCTTAACATAACCAATATTTTTTTTTAGTTGTAGGTTTTAGTATTTACTTTTGCACCATATAATTTGTTTGAACCATGTGGGTGAGACAATAAAAATTTACACCAAAAATAAATGGCCTATGTTTTTAGATTTATGATATATGTACAAAACAAATCAATAAAAAATAGAAAAAAAAATATTAAAATTTATATATATTTAGAATCTTGATATAGAGTTCTCCAAGTGTAAGAAATTTCATCAATGATGGATATGATTGAAAATGGAGATAAGAATGGAGAACTAGATAAATCCATTTAGCTAAAACCAAAATAGACATTTCCTCCAACATGTAGAAGAAAAGAGGCAATCCCACCATTTTTTTTGAATTTAAAATAACAAGTATGTGTTATTAATGAACGGCTAGCAATGCACATGAGTTTTTATTACATAAAATCATAACTATGCAAAAATTCCCTCACCTTAACATGTTTCAAAATAAAATCTTAGCATTAGGACGTATTTTTCCCTCCTAGGAATATTCAAGGCCCCCAAGTTCATCCCCTTTGTGAAAATTTGCCTAATGGCCCTAGAATATAACTTGGGGGTAAAAGACCCAATAGAGAGGGCATGTGTCATGGTTGCAGGCCTTTCTCATAGTCACGGTGTAACATCGCCAACCATCAACAAGCCTGTGCAATGCCACTACTCAACTCCGACTTAGCTGCGATACCAAACTGTAACATCCCCGACCCTCCAAAAAGACCGAGAAATGCCACTACTACAGAATATTCACATATAAATATAATATGCATTAAATAAAATTAACACATTTTAACATAGAGTTCTTCTACCATTCATATTTAAATAGAATTAAAAACAATTCATACATGCAACGAAACACATGATAACATTCCAGCATTATGCATAACATAAAATTAAGAAGATAAATTATCCTTATATTTCAACTAGAATAACACCACCAACTGCGTGCAGACCTTCCACAAACCTCCCAACCATAGACTGCGCTGCTCATCACTCTCAGCAGTAGGTCACCCCCGAGTTGGGACTAAGCTCCACTGGACAAGGCAATCCTAGGCTAGGCAAGGTCAATAGGAAGACACACAGTTTATGAGGATCGATTCTCTCCTAGGAGCCACTTGTGCCCACTTCTCATAGACTCTCATTCCCCACATGCCTATTCGACCCCAGGACTATACACCTTCACTGTCACACTGGACAATCATTCGGCTTCTAAACCTCCCTTTCCTTGGGCTTCAGCAATAGGCCGGATCAAAATTCTCAAAGCTCTGTGGCAGCTACATGACCCCTTCCAGGAGTTCTCATTTGCTCTGCTCACTCTCTCACCTGGAGAGAGTCACTCAGAGGCCTGACAACCTACTTCTTCAACCAAAACCACCTCTCTCACCTAGAGAGAGTGTTGCACATAGGCCTGACAACCTGCTTCTTCAACTCCGTTCCAACACAAGGAGGACAACTGCAAGTCTTAGCAAGGAACAGAGGACAGTAAGACACACTCAGTTCAGAAACTGCATGGCCACAATAGCCCACAGTCATGACACACATGACACAGATAATACATAGTATACTCAGGCTTCAAAGAAGACGTGGATCAGTCCACCGGTTCTCACTGGGTTCACAGGACACATAGGTCTGTTTTTCCCGCTTCCTATGAGTGGTTTCTCGGGTGACCACGGATGTACAAAGGTTGGTGACAGAGACCAACGATTTCAGACAGAGAATGGGCAAGTGCAAACACAAACAACCTTCACTGCATGTGGTTATGTAGATACAAACACAGAGGCCAAAAACCGGTTCAAACCTGCATCCCCACGAACTTAGGCAGAGGATCACAGAATGACAGAATGACCCCCAACACGGATGACTCATCAGTTTAAACTACATGAGCTCAGGTCGACACGTGTCCTCCTGGAGCCCCATGAGTTCCACTTAGAACATGTTCCCCTTACAGGAACTTAGGAAAACACTCAACATGTCCACCTTAGCCTTCAGGAAATAATAATAAATTATTATCTCCATTAGAGGTAAGCCCCCTAGCTTATCCCCTATGCCCACACACTTAGCCTCCTTCCTTACCCAACCTTGTGGAGTTTTATTCCCCCGTCACTCTTTCTTCATGGTTGGTCTGCATGCAACGATGTTTATTTTTTATTAATGATCTACATAATTACATATACAAAATCAGGCTCCTAGCCTTTAACATCTAGGCTCTCCAGCCTACTTGCACATAATCTTACCAACTTACAATTGCTCGGCTCACTAGCCTACAAAACATGTTTACAATACATAAATATAACTGGGGCTCATCCTTGGGGTATTACAATCCCCTCCCCTTATTTTTTCACTGTCCTCAGTGCAACTTACTTACACATATATAATTCAATAATTCTTCGCAATCTCCAAGATTTAGCTATTGGAAGCCCATTATCCATATTTACTTTCAAGCACCAATTCTGGTATCCATACTGCAGATGAAACTCAATCGCTCTATTCCATAGATTTTCTTCAGGAAAGCATTCAACTTATTGTTCCTTGTTGCATGCTTCAATTAAACCTCATTGAAAGCACCGAATGGATGTAGATCCATGATGTTCCATCCATTGATAAAATCTCAACAGCGTTATGACTCCACAGATGTAAACACTCTACTCGTACACCTATCCATTTGGAAACAACATTAGAACATACATGCAATATATATACAGACAATTCTAATAACATTATAACTTGTATACGAATTACAAGATACATAGCATACAATGAATAGATAATTGTACTTATCTTTTGATTGAGAATACCTTCCATATCAACATGGTCTAGACCAACGTACCAAACCTTAGCAGTACTCCAACCAACCAAACCTCAACAACACTCCAACCAACGGTCTCTCATTCCCCACATGCATGTCCAACCCTAAGAGTGTACACCTTCACTGTCACATAGTCCATTGGCTGCCACACCTTCCTTTCCTTGGGCTTCAACAATAGGTCGGACTGGAAGTCTTAGAGAACCGTGGCTCTCGGATTTCCAACTACCCTCAGAGATTTCCAATCAACATCTTCCCTGAGCTACTCTTTGTAGTCAACATTCTAACTTTAATCAACATCATCTCATATGCATCATCCACATGCAGCTATCATGAGAGAACATAAAAGAAGTCATTTAGGAACTCAAACTTAGTTCAAAGGGAATTCATCTTTTCCCCAAAACATGAAATTTTGTTTCATAATTCATCTTGGTTGTTGCCATATTATGAATGTAGCCATCCTTGTGGTTTTCCATGGGCACCAAACTGCATACCATTTTTCCTGTAATGATTCCTCTTGCATTCCACCAACAAATTGTTAGTATTTTTTGTACATCATATTTCAACATCTACAACTCCTTATGCAATGATCTTAGAATTGTATGCACCTAGCAATTCAATAACAATTACCAAACAATTTAACCAAATAGAATGACTCATCATTATATGCATATGCATGTTCATAATTAATAATAGTAAGTTTATTATTTAAATTTTCTGAACATAAAATTTTACGTAGTCTTTATTCATGTGACTACCTGGCTTGAAACTTTCCTGTTGCAATGTTTAACAGTTCCTGAAATGTTCTCAACTTCATGGGTTAGTAATATTTCAGCCATTAGTATAATTATTTCCATGCCAAAAACATATATACATGCACTCACAAAATGCATTCAACAAAGTGCATTTAAGTATACACTTCCATCATGTATGAGTGCAACTCTACCCCTTACTAGACATGAGTACAACTCTCAATGCCTATTTATTCAGTGCACCCTTGTATTGATTTACACAATGCTCTTTATCTTAGTCATATATCTCACCATCCGTAAGTTGGAATTCTAGCCAATGTGTTCACACATTCTCCACACACTTCCTATTGTCTTCCCAATTAATTGGATGCCTTCCTTTTCGACCCAAACACTACACCAATAATATAATTATGTGGTGTTCATTAGTGTTAGAAAAAAGGTTGCAGTCCAAGTTTTATTTAAAGGTAGGAAGCTTTTAGTACCTGTGTGGCTCATAAACTTTCCATATTTGTACCTTGCCTTATCCAACCATGTCCTAGTCTCATACATGACTAGCTTATTGGCATTCATTCCTATAACCAGTTCTTATCTTTAATTCTTTAGTTATTACCCCATAACCAAATTAACATGACATTCTCATATGTCAGTGTGTGCATTCAAAAGATAAAAAGATTTGAATTAATACATGCCTCCAACCTTTACCACATCTAGTGGTATGCATTCAATAATATAACACTGTGATTTTATAAAATAACTCTGGCTGAGGAAATTCTTACCAAAATTTTCTTTCAGCAATTATGCAAAAAAAGTGATAAAAACGCATACCTGCATGACTGCCATTAATAAATTTTATACTACCTAAATGCTTGATGGAAATAGAAGCATTCATGCTTCTTTGATCAAACTTATAACCAACACTTCAGTTCTCTGTTGCTTCCTTCCTTATGCAACAACATCACCAACAACACTTGCAAACATGCAAGCATTCTTTCCTCTGGCTGACCCAATGAGCCATAACATACTTACTGCCACAAAAATTGTAGCAACTTATTTCTCCCTATAAAACTTTTTCTTCTTGATCCCAAAAGTATTCAATTCTTCCCAAATTCTTGAATCTTCTTGTGCTCTCATTGTAGTCATTGTACATGACTATTTCTTCCTTGATCACTTTCGATGCAGTGCCCCTACCTCAGAGGGGTTTGCTGACCTCCCGGTCAAAGGATATTTCAAAATGGTGAGTCGTATTGACTCTTCGGGCCTGTGATTGAACCCAAAAAAATTATACACAGGTCCCCTTTCCTTTTGTGTGTAAGTCCTGACAAACCTGCAGGGTATTCCTGCATGCTTCCCAAAACTCCAAGTTTCAGGTGCTAGCCCCTTTTTCACTATCCCTTTCCTTCATAAGACCGTGGGCTATGAACTCATGGAAAACTGTGATTGTGGGCATGGGCAAGAGTGGTTTTAGGCCAACCCTCTTTTCTCCCCACAATTCACCTCTAGTTGCCACGTATCACTTTGTTAAAACTATGGTATAAATTGCAGCCCGCTCTTAGATTTTTAACATCCAAGCAAGTTATGGCCCCAGAATATAGCTCTCTGTCGATCTCCAATCTGTTGGCGATGATACATGTAAACAACTACTATCTATCCTCCCTTTTCTACCTTCTTTCCTCCTTCCACACGCGATCCCATATCTACACGATCTGTCGACACGTAGCTCTCTTCCAAATCAATGGCTACAGTTGATTATGGGTCTCCGACCCTCGGGAGTTTCAAATCTCAACTATATGCTTCCTCCTCAGTAGATATCTTCCAGAATGGAATATCTGCTGACACCTGTCACTTCAGATGTGCAACTATGATTTTTTTCGTGAGTCTAGCCTTCGGGAATTTTAGTTCTCAAACTCTCGTTTCTTCCAGAGAGGTTTCTTTGAAATGGCAGATCATCTGCCACGCGTCCTCCTCAATCGACAGTCCTGATTATCTTTTAGACTTTGACTCTTTTTTAGCAAGACCAAATCAATGATCCTTTGACCTCCTCCTTGATCAACGATCGAGATCTCCTTCAGGACTTCGACGCTTTCATCCTCTGCCTTCCTCTGGAGTGCTCCATACCTGGAGTTCCAGATCTGGCGCCATGCATCCACTTTCATATCAACAGTTTTCCAATGGAGTGAGTCTCCTTTCTCCATGTGTCTCCTCACATATCAACGATCCACGTTCCTTCCTTTAGATCAACGAACCTTAGACATTTCAAGCTTTGGCACTTTGGGACATCTCGAAACACAACTTCGCAAAAACCCCATAGTACAATTCTCCAAAGTTCATGATCTGGTGACACCTGTCCAACCCATATCAATGGCTCCCAACTGCTTCGTCTATCCGAGCTTTAGAAATTTCAAATCTCAAACTAAACCCTCGAAGTGATTTCTTCAGAGCCTCTAATCTGTTGGCATGTATCCCCTAGTGATCAATGGTCAAGATTTACTTCGATTTTTTCTCCTCCTCCTTGTCCACAAAATTCCAAAGTTGTTGATCCTATGCCACCTGTCCTCCTTGATGATGGACAGTCCCAGATCAATTTTGGACTTTGAGACTTTGACAATTCCACTCTCCTCCGCACAAAAGGGTTAAGTGTCGTGATCTTACCTCCAGATCCAACGGTTGTTGGTCCTTTTCACTCAGACCTAATGGATGGGATTTGTTCCTCTCCTTTGCACTTCCTTTGTTCTGTTGGACACTAATCTAATGGTCCAGGATCCTCCCCACAACCAATCTGACGGATATTGTCGCTCCTCCTCCTGAGATTTTGATTTCTTCTGCCTTGGAAGATTTTGTCAGTGTTCAAAGGCTTCAGCCTTTAACCTTTCTCCTGCGAGTCTGCCTCCTGGATCTCATCTTCGCTCTCATAACCGTTATCTCTTCTGAGCTTTAGGACTTAGAATGAGTCCATCTCCCATTCACTCCTTGCGTTATCTCTTCTGAGATTTTTTATTTACTCAGTCTTTAGAGGGTCTCGACCCTTATGTTTCCTTTCAAAGGAAAACTTCACGCCCTCCTAGCAACCTTCTGCTCAAAGAACACCTTGTTGAGCGTTTTCTACAGAGTGTTCAACATCTCTATGAGTATCTTCCTCTGATACTCTTCTCCTTGAACTCGATAAAGAGTTATCTCTATGCACACTTACACTTTCTCGATGCCCACCTAGCAGAGCCCTACATATTTCTCAGTGACTCTTTCTCTCTCTGAACTCAACACAGAGTTCTTCCTGTGCACTCCCTGCCCCTTTGCCGATGAAGGTTCAACGATATCTCTCCTAAGCTTCTCTGAGGTTAACTTACCTCTCTCAACGCACTCCTTGCGGACAATGTGCACTACTTGCACTCAAAAACTCAAAGAAGAGAAACAATTAAAACGTATTCAATACTTCACCAGTTTATGCATTCAGACCAATCTGATTTAAGAAAACATTAAGATTTCATTTTCTTTTCGAGCTCTTTTCTACTCTGTAATACTTTTTGGGCACTATCTCCTTTCTCTTAGTCCCCAATTCATGTGATCACATGGAATGACCAAGCGCTAGATCACTAGGTGCTTACTTGGGCCTTCGACCTTCGTCTTCGGAAGATTTCAAAGCACCACACAATAATCTCTCAGAGTTCCAGATTACCGAACTCATGACGTAGGGAAAATCAACCGTCCATGTCTACTCAGCATCTGACAGCTAACACATACTATGGAACCTCAAGTGTTTGAGTTCTGGGTCTTTGGGTCTTCGAAGCTTCGAAGGATTTCGCATCCACACATACGAACTGTTAATCTCCATTCCCAATCACCTTTGGTGACATCATTATGTCACATCACTTAACATTTTCCAATTGCGAGGGCATGCAATGGTGGTTTGTAGTAACCCACCTTTCATATCGCAATTCTTCTGATTCTACCACGTAACCCCTCGGTGAAACCGCGGTTTGGATTGCAGGACTACGTTGGAGAATTAACTCACATGCAACTTGGGTCCCTGCAATGCCTCCTGACCATCGATCTTGATGTATCATGATCAACACCAGTGTGGGTCCTCCAACCTTTAACTATGTTACGTAACCTCATCCCCACTAGCCCTGTTCATACGACAAGCCACATGGCGGAATACTAGTGGCTGATACGTGGCCAATTCAGATGGGTGACACACATCACGTTCCAAATTCCATTTCAATATTCCATGTCTTAGAATCCACTTACACTTGGCACACAACCCATGGTCCCATGTCACCTCCAAGTGATGTCATCATGACTCACTACTTCGGATCTTTGGGCTTCGAAGCTTCAGACTTCGGGAGTTTCAACTCCTCTATGCTCGATTTTTCCAAGAACACTTTCCCCTGGAGTTCACGATCTACCAATGTGTGTCCTCCTTCACAATCAATGACTATGTATGACTTCGACATTTCAGGCTTCGGGAGCTTCAAACTCACAACACTTGATTCCTCATGAAGTCAATTTCCCCGAAGTCTCAGATCTGTTGACACGCGTCCATCTTGACGGACTATCTAGATCAACTCCAGACTTCGGAGCTTCAAAAGATTTCTCCCTTCACCACTGTGTTTGACCTTTCGACATTGGCTTGATCCAACGGTCGATCTGTCCTCTCCAGATCTACAGCGTAGATCCACTTCAAAGTGTCGATCTTCGACCCTTCTCTTGTTTCTGGCATCAGACTTCACTGAAGTCATGAATTCTGAAGGGCTTCCATTTTAACTCCTCTTCACCTTCCCTAGATTTGACGGTTGTAAGGGATGTCTCTTCCTTCTGAACAGATCCTACGACACATAACAAACTTTGTTACTCTGCGGATTTCCAAATGAATTCATGGCTAACTACCTTGCAACACTATCGTATCTGATGGTCATGAAGGATTCTCCTTCTCTCAAATAGATCTTAAGTTCCACATTACTCTGCCGCCCAATACCACTTCTTCTATCGTGGTTTTATGACACCACTACTCCTCCTGATCTTTGTAACACAACCAAGGTAACTTATTGGCACTTAGGAAGGTTCTAAGGTTCGAAATTGGTCCTCCAGACACAATCTCCTCTTGAAACCTTGGGTCTAATGACCACTTATCCAACCCATTCAGGCTCAGTGTTGGAAACCATGGGTCTGAACTCGAATTTTGTCTACTTCCACAACAATTCTTTCGAAATTTTTTCTTCAATTTCTACTAAAATGGCCCATCTAGAATCAGTGTTGTAACCATGCTCTAATACCATATTGTAACATCCCTGGCCTTCCAAATACCGGGTAATGCTAGCAACACAACCTTAACTTAGCCTTTAAAGCTTTGATACCATTTTGTAACATCCCCAACCATCAACAGGCCTGGGAAATGCCACTACTCAGCTCTGACTTAGCTGCGATACTAAACTGTAGCATCCTCGTCCCTCCACAGAGACTGGGCAATGCTACTACTGCGGAATATTCACATATAAATATAATATGCATTAAATCAAACTAACACATTTTAACATAGAGCTACTTTTACCATTCATATTTAAATAGAATTAACAACAATTCATACATGTAACATAACACATGATAACATTCCGGCATTATGCATAACATAAAATTAAGAAGATAAATTATACTTATCTTTCAACTGGAATAACACCACCAAATGCGTGTACACCTTCCACGAACCTCTCAACCATAGACCATTCTGCTCATCACTCTCAGCAGTAGGTCACCCCCGAGTTGGGACTAAGCTCCACCGGGCAAGGGAATCCTAGGCTAGGAAAGGTGAACAAGAAGACACACAGTTTATGAGGATGGATTCTCTCCTAGGAGCCACTTATGCCCATTTCTCACAGACTCTCATTCCCCACATGCCTATCCCACCCCAGCAGTATAGACCTTCACTATCACACCAGAAAATCCTTCAGTTGTTAAACCTCCCCTGCCTTGGGCTTCAGCAACAGGTCAGACCGGTCCGGAAGCTACATGACCTCTTCCAGGAGTTCTCATTTCCTCCGTGCACTCTCTCACCTAGAGAGAGTCGCTTACAGGCTTGACAACTTTCTTCTTCAACCATAACCACCTCTCTCACCTGGAGAGAGTGTTGCACACAGGCCTGAAAACCTACTTCTTCAATTCCATTCCAGCACAAGGAGGACAATTGTAAGGCTCAACAAGGAATAGACGGAAGCAAGCCACACTCAGTCCAGGAAATGCGTGGCCACAACATCCCACAATCAAGACACACACGACACAAATAATACACAGGATACTTGGGCTTCACAGAAGACGCAGAGAAATCCACGGGTTCTCACTGGGTTCAGAGGACACACAGGTCAGTTTTTCCCCCTTCCCATGAGTGGATTCTCGGGTGATCGTGGATGTACAGAGGTCGATGATAGAGACCAACAAGTTCATATGGAGAATGGGCAAATGGAAGCAAAAACAAGCTTCATTGCACGTGGTTATGGAGATACAGACACAAAGGAAAAAAGGGGTTCAAACCTGCATCCTTGCGAACTCAGGCAGAGGATCACATAATCACAGAATGATCCCCAACATGACTGACTCATTATTTTTAAATACATGCGCCCATGTCGACACTTGTCTTTCTGGAGCTGGATGAGTTCCACTTAGCACACGTTCCCTTTACAGGAACTTAGGACAACACTCAACATGTCCAGCATAGCCTTCAAAAAATAATAATAAATTATTATCTTCTTTATAGGTAAGCCCCCTAGATTAGCCCCTAGGCCCACACACTTAGCCTCCTCCTCTAACCAACCTTGTGGAAGCTTAGTCCCCCATCACTCTTCTCCATGGTCAGTCTGCATGCAACGATGCTTATATTTTATTAATGATCTGCATAATTACATATACAAAATCGGGCTCCTAGCCTTTAACATCTAGGATCTCCGGCCTACTTGCACATAAGCTTACCAACTTACAATTGCTCCTCTGACCAGCCTACAAAACACGTTTACAATACATAAATATAAATGGGGCTCATCCTTGGGGTATTACACACGGGGTATCCACTCAATGAACTTGTGACATAGCACGTTCGTTCGTGGGATATTAAAGAATACCCCTATTAATAAAAAAAATTCCCCTATTTTAACTAGATATCCCTTATTTTTACCAAATAACCYTTTTTGTACCCTCAATACCAATAATCCCCCCTGTAACCTACATCTTCCCCCCTGAATACCTACAATATATTCACAATATTTTTCATAATTAAAAAAACTCCTTTATGAATGAATGTGATAAGATATTGGTCAATAAGGTGAATCCCAAGTGCTCATAGTTCTTGAGGCATAAAAGGTTAATTTTCCTATGTAAGGTCTTTATTTTCCTTTTTTACAATGCTTTAGGCCCCTACAACCATCACTACTACCCAAAACCAAAAAATGGAAGCAATATCATACTTGGAGGCCAAAGATTCCATATAATGCTCTTATGTGGTGTTTCAATGCATGTTTCACCATGTTTGAGTTTGAAAAGCTTTGTTAAATTCCCAAGAACCTTATTATACTTCTCTAACCATTTTCAAGATGTAAAGACCCATTGTTGTTACTAAAAGAATCATAATTTTCCTTGGTAAACTAGTCATAGTCAAAAGATGCCCTAGAGATGCAATGTTTTATGGATTATAGGTATTTTTCATGGTGATTGAGACCAAGAAACATAACTTAGGGTATGAGGCTATTGTTTTTATATTGTTACCTTGTTTATACTTATAGACCCATTCTTAGTGCACAACCAACCTAATCACGACACCCAAAACACTCGTGGAGGAAACACTACAAGGAGAACACCTTGTAGCAGAGGTTTTTTTTCGATGATTGGCTTGGTAACACACACATGTGTGTTTATGTAACATGCACCGATGTGTAAATAAACCTAAAAAATCATTTGTGGTCGTATAATTATTTTGCATCGATTCCATTTTTTTTTTTACATGCTGCATCAATACTTGTAGAAATATTACACGTCAAGTCATTTTTTTTTGTTTTATGGCACACCAATGCTCGTATAGTTTTATGCATCGGTACCTATAATACCATGTGCACTAGAGGGATGCAAAAATTTGAACATTTGAGGTGAGATGTCAAATGCATTCTTTTTTACTAAGAACTAGTGCATATGATATATGTAAAGCATCGATGCATATTGTAATCATGCACACCATAATACTTCCAAGCAATAAATATAATCATGCATTATGTCATTTAAAGTAACATTACTTCTTCTTCTTTTTTCATAATTTTTAGCACCGGTGTTGCAATGTACTTAATAAGCACTGGTGCATATGTCTCATAAAAATGCACTGGTGTCTATTTTATGGTACACACTATTGAGTGTGTTCAAAAGAATGCAATGCACAGATATCTATATATTTTAATTAAAAAAAAATTTACAAATTTTCAATTAATCTTCTCAAAATCAAATATTGTTTATAATAATATTGATTTTTATATTTTTGTTATTGTGTTTTGATATAATGATTACATTATTGCGTTATCCAATGGACTACACCTCTGTTATTTGTAACAATGTAAATCATCCATATATTAATTAATCAACAACAAAACATTTTACAACATTCGACAATGCAATAAAATATGAAACTCATTTTATTATATATGAATATGAGACCCATTGTCATACAAAATGGGACAACTATAAAGGTCCACAATAATAAAAATGCAATCAATATGTAATTGTTAAACTTATTGGTAACATGTCCTCATGTAATTGGGACAATATGTCTAGTACATTAAACAAAACCCTTGATTTTCACAGAAAAACATTCCAAAACGTACAACTTGTAGTAACATTCAATTATATTGATTGTCATTCATCACTTGAACTACTATCAACGTTCACATACCTCATTTATTCATCACTTGCAGGTGATATTGTACTTTGGTAATTTAACCTAATGTTTTTTTGATCCGCTTGTTTTTTATGTTCCACCTCTTCATGTTCCATCTACAAACATAGAAATAAAGTATAATAAGTATATGTCTACATTTATATAGTAGAATATACATGATTGCATACACAAAAAAACATACCATAGGAACGTTTGTTTCATAAAAAATACACATTATTTTGAAGCCATGTTGCATGTCATCACTCAAAATATCTTATGTTGGATCCACTCCATAGTTTTTTTCCTACATGTTTTAATCATAGGGAATTTTAGGGGTAAAATTTATCCCATGGGAAAAATTAGAGTGTCTAAAACTTTTGTTGGGGGGATTATTTCTATAGAGGGGTTTTACTATACATAGACAAAAAATTGTTTAAAAACAATTACCTATAAAACGCTTAACCCACCAACATTTGTGAAGGAAAGGAAGGGAAATCCATTTTATCTTGGTAAAATTAGAACCAGAACCTCCCATTCACCCTCGTTCTATGGTAATGGACATTATTCTAAGTTATTTCGCCTTAATTTTATAGAAATGACAATTATTTGGAGGTATTTTGCCCTATAGAGTTCATGTACACTATGTTCGAGTTTTCCATTTGTCAAGGTTTCTTAGAATGGAATCTAAGATGAGTCTTCAAGCAAGGAGCAACTATCATCATCACTTAGGTGCAAATGGTGCTATATTTCAATCTCAACTAAGAGGAGGGGTACACTATCAAGTTCAATCCAACCAACCACAACTATGATAGGGATTGGCTATCCAAATGAAAGAAAATCAATAACTAATGTATTGCATATGATACCAATTTGAGAATTTGATGAAGGAGTAGACCCCCTGCAATCTTACTAGCCACGAAACCGAGCCAACTAGGAGGACCACATAATAACACGGATTTTCATATTTCAATATGCTTTGCTTTTATTGTTCAACTTTGTAGATTAGGAAGAAGAAGTTTATTTACAAATTCTCAGAAAATGTGGTTCTCGTTTAGTCATTGAGACAATAAAAGGTGTTACACATTTTTTCTTTTGTTCTTGAGAATATTTCTAATTGTACTTTTTTCTTCCATACCATCCCATTGACGACCTAGGTCTCATGTCATGGCATATTTCAAACAACAAAGTTTCGTGTTCATCATGCACACTATTTACTCATTTTTGAAATTGTTTAATAATATGCCATCTTTAGGTAAATTAGTACTTGGTCTCAAACATATTCTATTGTAGGGAAACCAGTCATCAATATACAAAGATTACCTAGAAAGAAACAAGAATTAATAAAGAACTAACACACTAGAAAGGACTGGATTTAGGGTTAATATGGATCAAGATCAACTTGATATCCATCTATAACTGGTTATGGGTCTACTAATTTAATTTTCAGTTCCTCTAATGAGACTTTTTCTCTGTCCTTCTACACTAGATAAACTTATATAGGTCCACTTGGTCAATTGGTTCTTCAATGGTAGCTTATGGATCAGGAATTATATCTGAGTAAACACAATAAACTAAGTCAATTGAAACCACTACATGGTAAACTTAATACACTGTCTTTGAGACTAGAGGGTATGAATTTGGCGTTGTACCCTAATACTATATTTTGAAGTTTGTAGGATATACTATGTTAGACAACTTGGGCTGGTAAATAATGTTGATAATGATTTCTTATGGCATAGTTTATTTATTTTGACTTGAAAGAAGACTCCAAGGTTTCTCTGGGGTTTCCCATAGGAGAAATGTTGACTTATTCAACTTCGGTCCTGAAATTCTATAGAACTGTATATCATCAATTCTTGTTCTTTCATTAAGACATGATGCCCATGGAAACTCAATACAAGAATTTGTCAAGTAACCATAAATTCTAAACTACAATGGAATATGGGTCACTTGTTACTATATTCTTTAATAGTATCCCAAGTGGCATATTTGAAAAGTAATAACCTAAATACTTAGAAGATTATAGTTTAAATTTTAAAGGATAATTTACTTGACTGAAATTCAATTGAAGGTTTCCATAAATGTTCTTCCATCTTAGACCATGAGACAATGAATTAGGCCTTTTCAACTTGGAAAATCTATAAAACCAGTAATTGGATGAAATTTTTGTCTTTTGTACATGTTGTATTACTTCTCGGTTGCATTGTAATTTGTGGAAGTATTTTAACTTGAATATTTAAATAATTAAATATTGGTGATCTTTCTTGTCTTCCTTAATTCATTATTTGGAATAGAGAGAATATGAACAACTTCACTTATGTTGATAATGTTGTCAATGCCCATATGTGTGCATAGCAAGAACTATATTTTGTGAAGTATGATGCATCAAGGAAGGTATATCTATATTGTAAACAATTATCTAGTTTACTGTAGGGAAAAGAATAAAGTAAATAAATTTCCTTGTAGGTTTACAATAGCCTTATAAATTAAGCAGTTTAATTCTTTGGTTTGTCATTAGATTATTTCATAACGAATATTAATATGGAACCCATAAAATTCCGGGAATTCTCTTCATTGATACTAGAAGGATTGGGATACAAAAGGTACGTTTGTTTGCAAGTTTGTTTGCTAGTATTATTTGGCATAAATGATTTTAGTTTCATTTTTCCTTCTGTGAGAGTAATTTTTCCTAAAATAATTGATCTACTATATTAAATAATATAAACTCTACCACAATCAAAATCCAGGTTGTATATGTATCTAGAAGTCATCTATTATTTTTTTAAGGATATACAAGTTTTTTTTAGTAACTAACCTTGCAATTCAAGTTACACCCAAGACGTGCTTCAAATATCTCTCTTAGAAGAATTGATCCATCTCAAACATACTTTAGAAGGTGAAAGAAACTTGATATTAAAATGGAAATGGAGTGAAGGTGAAAGAAACTTTATATTAAAATGGAAATGGAGTGAATTGTGTTGATATTTACTATGGTTTTAGATTAGATGAAGAATTTAAGCCCTAGCTCTTCATCAACTAAAATATGAAAGTGGATAAATAATTTTCTTTTCCCATTGAGTCACTTTAAATATGGAAATTCTCCTATGAAATCAAACTGATTGCAAAATTCGACTACAACATAAAATTAATGGAATCATAGAAAAGTATGGCAGTGGTATGAATCATGGAGAACCTTCAATCAGGAAATCAAATTGATTCATTGTTTGAAAATTGGAGCTCTATTATTAGAGACAAGTATTTGTGTTAGAGTAACCTTCGAATTATGATGAATTTCTCTTATTTCTAAAAATCTAATAAATCAAATTAATACCAGACTCTAGAGTTATTGATATGATAAGGACGAAATTTCCATATCCTTCCCATTCTCACTAAATTAAAGTCACCTTAGAACCTTTTATTATGGATGGAAAGTATAGTTACAAACCTAGGTTGAGAAGTTACAATTGAGTTAAGAATGGATTCAATATTTCTACATTCAAATATTTACCTTCAAATTTTCTATACATATTGCAAAATATACCAGTCATATATACGATGGTATGTTAGGTGAAGAACTATGAGAGGAAATTTCATAGTATTTCTACATATATTCTACAAGGTTGAACTAACCTTCAAGAAAATTTACAACATAAGATTCATTGGCATTTATTTTTTATAGAAACCACCCAATTTTTGGCCAAAGCAGGATCAAAATTCTAGGGATATTTCAATTCTAGGACTTTCATGTAGAACAATTTGTTAAATTTTACACCTGCAAGAGAGAGATAAACACAAGAATGTATACATAGATCAAATACTAGATCTAATATGGAAACCCAAACCTGGGAAAATTGTACAAAGTTGTCATCATTACCCTTGGCCAATCTAGCCAAGACTGGCTACTTGAGGCACTTTACAATGGGATACAACAAACCTATACCCCTATAATTTTATACAAGAATATGGGATTATTACACCGTACCCTCGTTTCTATCACCCAAACTCTACAACAAAATAATGTCCCACTTCCATTTCCTTTAGTGAACACAGAGCCCACTCTAGTGTTAACAATTCTTTACAAATGATCAAATAAATAAGGGAGGGGGATGTCAACTGGTATTATAGAAACATTCCCTTTACATAGGAAATAACATATCATCAAACTCAGAAAAAATAACTCCTTTTTGAAGGCACTACCACCATGCATTTTCTCCAAAACTACATGCATCACTTCATTGTGACATAACTTTTACATGAACCAACCAACCATCACTAGAAAGAAACTTCGTTTAGCAGTTAGCAATCAAATCACTTGTGATCTGGATATAAGATATATAAACTAAGTTTCTATAGATGACACACAATTATATGAACTTGGAATATCATCCATCAATCATCTCATGCATGTCTGTTTGAAGTTTCCTATAACTTGTCAATTTGTCGCTTCAAAAGTTTAGTTTACCTTTTTTGGATGATTATGAATATATAAGTTAATGAGTTAGATAACTTACATGTTTCAGGTGTTTTGAAATTAAATTATAATGCTCTATTAAACCTTTGGATCTTGTATAGCTTTGGAATTCCTAAAAAGTGGCACTGAGCATTGTCTTGTTCTATCTCATTCTTAGGTGGTAATTGGAGTAACTATTGGCATATACAAACCCTTAGTGGTAACTTTAAACTTATTTCCAATTAAAAACATCATATGGTGAAGATTCATTTTATTGAATCTTTTCAAATGATAATTAATTTAAAATGAGATCTTATCATTTTTTGGAAATAACTTATGTTTCATTTTTATTTTTTATTTTTTTTATTTAAATTATTATTTTCCTTCCTTTTTGTCTTCCCATGGTGCATGTGATTCTTTTTCATTAGAGATAGCACATTATGTAGTGGTATATTTTTTTAGAAACTTTTATTAACTTGTAGCTACCTTACCACAATATTTTCCTCCAAGAAAAATTTGATGAAGATGAAGCTTTCATCCAAGAAAGTATAGAGACTAGGGGAAATTATTTTAATGTTATACCCATATTCAATCATTCCCACACTGTTATTCTATTTGCAAAGGAAACAATATTTGGCACAGAGGAAGACAGGTAAGCTCACATTCATTGTACTAATGCATGCTAAAACTACTTTACCTATTTTCAAAGTCAGACAGGTGGCAGAGGAAGACATGTAAGATCACATTCATTGTACTAATGCATGATAAACCTAATTTACCTATTTTTAAAGTCAGGAAGGTGGCTTGCTGGGAATTATGTTGTATCTCTTTATGAAATTGTATACATAATGTTTAATTTTGAGTAATTTGTTTTATTTTATAATCACCATGTGACTTAATACACATACCACTAGAAACATTTTGTTGGAAATTTCATATTGATCCAAAATGAAGTTGGAAAGATTTGATTGCAGGTAATATTGAATAATCATTAGCAGATACCATGAGGCATTATAGTTCCATGACATTTTTAGTTATTTTTTACAAATGTCAAATTTATAACTTCGAAAGTAAAATGGGTGGTTAATGTTTGGATCTCTTGGTATAGAAACAATACCCTTTGTTGTAAATTAATTATCCAAAAAAAATATTATTACTCTTGATATTTTAGAATTTGAGTATGTGTTATGTTGGTTGTAATCTCTTGAGTCGCTCATTGATGCAATTCCATCTTTTCCATAAAATTATCTTTTTCACCAGAGAGTTTGATAGTACTGATATATATGTTTGTATGTTGGTCCTAATATATGTGTCAAAGATTCAATATCTTCACACTCAATCATCTCTATCACCAAAGGTTCCCATTGTAATTCCCGCACTAGTAAATTTGGCACAATTTTCGATGATGTTTCGATGAATCAATGTTAGACTTCCAATGAACTCGATTTCATATGTTCTTTAAATACTTTTCGTCACACTACTAACAACCATATCCATATATCATACGTTTGACATAGAAAATTTCCATGTGGCAGCTGTAGAGAAATTTAATCCACTAGACTTTCATCGCAACAATGATGATCATATAGTTTTCCTATGTTCGACACAAAAGGTTTCCACATGGAATTTTCCAGGAAAGTTTCATCCTCCAAGATGATGTCGCAATACCAATGACATATGTCGTTCCTTAGATGATATCACATGTAAATATTGTCATAGAGATGATGTGTATACCATCGAAATTATGAATTTATGGTGGGCCAAATATGTTAGAGGCATGCTGATCCAGAGGGAACAAGACATTGGAGGAGAGACGATAAGGAGGGAGCAATCTTCTAATGTTGCAATGATATGTCATCGTAATTCTATTAGAGTGGTGACACTAGGGTGGGAAAATTACGTCAGTGTGGAAACTCTATTTTAGGAAAAGTTCGTCAGCGATGCGACAGGAGGGTGGGAATGGTTCATTAGAATACCAATGGAGCATCAATGTGTTGGGGGGATTTTCCATCATATAATCAATGGGAGTGGGAATTTTCCCTTGGATATTGGATGTTTAGCATTGTACTCGAAGTTTCGATGGGTGGAAAATAAAGTAAAAAAAAATCAAATATATGTTGTACATTAAAAGCCAAGCTAGATTTGTTAGACTAAGAAGTCGAAGAGGTTGAGCCAGTTGTAGATGACAATCTTATCGATATATGATGATATAGAATATTAGGATTAGGATTTCTATTGTTGCATAAAACCCTAATTCAAGATATTTAGAGTCTTCACATCTAAAAATGAACACTTACACTTAAGAAATACATGGTTTTATTTTAAAATATAATATTTAGATTTTCATTTGTAAAGTGGTTGTTGTGTAAAAGAGGAAAAATCTTCCTTGTAAATTTAGAGACCAAAACAATGAGAGGTGGCCTAATGAAAATGCACATGCATGCTTCTTTATAGCTCCAAATTTAATGGTCTAAGTTTTAGGGTGAATATAATAACATTTTAAATCTATATATATCATTTGGAATGCATTTTCAAGTGAATAAGGACTTCTACCATGAACCAAGATTCAAGACTTTTTGTAAAATGGAGGGTAAAACCATCTTACTGTGAAATGCATGCCTAAGACTCATATGACCTCCGAATTGAGTGGTTCAAATTGTAGAGTTTGTATTTTATCATTTTACCTATGTTCATATATTTACTTGTGCATTTTGAAACAAAAAACAGTCTGTCATTCATAAATGCTAAAAGTTGCCTTGTAAATGCAAAAAATGTATAAAAATGCATGAAAACAAGGAATGATGAAAAATGCATGCCCTAAAAAGAAATATCTATGTATGGTGTTGGTATTTTACAAATTACATGACCGTGGATATGTTGTGAACCATAAAGACTATATACTAGGGTGATTTATGCCCATAATTTAATAAAGAGTTGAAATATACATTGGTTTGGGCTTACATGCATCAATAAATATGTATAGTTTCATTTATAACTCTCGATTGATTTAAAATTTACATGAATTTATTCTCAAAGAATAAGTAGAAAAAATATGACAACATAGATCCTATATATCTACATATGTAAGAAAATGTAGATTGTTATAATGAATTAGAAATTTTTTAAAATTATTGTGCTTGAAGCTTTCTATTTTATTCTAGAAATTCTTCAACCTCTCGATAGTTGACAACTTTGTCCCAGGTAGGTATGGATTCTTAGTAATAGGAATGCTTCCTATTTTTGCATCATCTGACATAGACTTCCAAAAGCGAATTATAAAATTAAAATACAAATGATCTACATTAAAAACCTCTACTGATAAAGGAGACCTTACTTTGATAGGAATGCAAACTAAACCATGTATAAAACTTTACCATGCATCATAGCTACATAAATGATTCAAAAATGGAAGACTTATGAAACTGTATTTATTTTCCTAGGGCATATGCAATATTTAGGATGAGAAAACACCCCAAAATTCCTTAAACTATGTTTGTTTTTATAGGATGGATGCAATCTTCAAGGTGAGACAAACACCCTACAACTATTGGAATTTGTTTCACATGATCACAATCAACAAAGGTGAGAAACAAAGTTTTGTTTTGATATTTAAAATATACATAATTTATCATCAAATAAAACTACTAGGAAATGACATCAATAGTATCGACATGAATATATGGCAATTGTCCACACACATTAACTAAAATGACAAATGAGTACTAACTACTTACATCCATGAGATCAATGATGCAAGAGCTTGTACAACCACATCACAAGTAGATTAGTTGTTAGCTTCATTTCCACTGCATCACTCTCATTTCCCCATACCCAATCTATCTACTACATCAAAATAATTGAAAGTGACATAGTACGATTCATGCATAGAAAGTAGAAAAACAAAAATTAGAGGTAAATGAAAGAAAGAATGTGTGTGCAGATATATGGTTTGTACTTACAAAACATATAAGATTCATCCATACCAAGGTAGAAAAACAAAAATTGTAGCAAGAAATATCTATATTAATAAAGTTTATCATCAAAATATGTCTCCATTATACATGTTTCTCATAATATATACAATCACTTCTTTTTCTATTTCTTTGTTTGCATATATTTGTTGATTGTCTCATCCATTTCTTTATCTGCCTCAATTGTTGGGTCCTCTCTTGGTGCTTAGTGAATATTCAATCCCTTACATGTTGTATGTCTTGTCGTGTACTCTTCATGGCGTGAAAGTTGTCGATGAGGGGAATAGACTACAATAACAAAATGGGTTAAATTGATATGGTTAGTTATTATTCATAGAAGTAGTTCATTAGAACAAATATCATTACAATGTTCTTTACCAAGTTGACTAGTCGAGACCATTGGTTCAACTACCATGTTTTCCTACTGTCTCCARGCATCCTCATCTACATGCTCTACCATTGAAATACAAAAATTTATAATTACATCATCTGCAAGTAAATATTAATAATTGTGATCCATACTTTTGATTTTATAGCCATTATATTGTCATGGTTGGGTTGCACACCACCATCATCAGGATGCATTCCACCATCATGGGGATATTTTCCACTACTGGCCTCATTGCTATTTTTTCTCTCTTGCTTAAAATAGAAAGAAACATTCATTTATGGATGAAATCATTCTAAGTACAAACTCTAAAATTTTCAATAACTAATACACATGATCTAGACATAACAACCTAGATTTGCTACAAATACAAGGAATAATTCACATTTCCATATCGTCACTACTTTTATTGAACAAAAAACACAAAATTTACCTCGTTTATCCATCATTAGTTGATCTCCACTACCAACACAAGAAATTGTCACTAGCATCCTTTGGACCAAACTCTAAAAAGAACTCTTTGTCACATCTAGAAAAATATCATTGTCTTCCTTGCTACAAACTCATCATTTCACCTCAAAATTAATTGTGCAATTGAAACTTGGATTTCCCAATGAGAATTATGTACCTCCACTACCACTTTAACTACCATGATAACCAACCAATGGCTATTCACTATAGAAAATCACTTCTATCTCTAAATCAAGGTGTACATGTTCCTCCATTCACTTATAAGACTGCCATCTCAAGCAGCATACCAGTTGGGAAGCAATAGTAACTTTGGGTTGAACACTGGTACAACATACTTTGACTATGAACTTGTTATACTCTAGGTCATAACATCAACCACTCTTTAAAGATTGAGCAATTGGTCATCCTATTGATATATTTCCATCTACCAAGACACCTAGGTACCCAACCATGGTGATTACTAGTTCTCTAGGAAAACTGTAATGACCCCAATCGTTACGACTAAGAGCGAAGAAAATATTATTATTTTTTTGGTAGGTAGTAAGGCAATGACTACACAGTTAACCACACCCTGGCGATGAACACAATGCCTGCATATCAAGCGATAGACAACGACTCTACACGCTAGGACATTGAGAAACTAGCAATGCATGCGTAAATCAAGAAGGAATGGCAACTCGTCTGACATAGCACGACCACGCCAAAAAGCTATGAACAATATCCCCCACGCTGTATTTCAAAAATAAAAGGTGGAAACGTAGTCAACAGAACAGAATCAAACATTGTCTATCCCATAATACCTACTACCATTCACCTACAAATTATTGTCATCCACATGCAACGTTGTCCTTCATAACTAAAATTTAAGGGCATTGTTGATTAACCAATAATTCCACTACCTATTGAATACATTAGGTGGTTGTCAAAAATCTATCTAAATAAGTCTGTGTCCACATGAAATCATTATTTAAACATGCATTAAGTGGTTGTTCTAATAATTAATTGACATGACGTTTATTAAAATAGGTTAATGTTGTCTACTAAAGGTATGATGTCCCTGTCATTTAATACCTGATAGCCATGGCATACATCCTAATTATAACCCTTGTCAATATACATGCCAGTCCATCCTTATTTCTAAAAAGGGAAATTGTTGTAATATGCAGCTTTCAACTCCACAAATGCAACACAACCATTACACAAAGGATGCAACTAATGCACATCCATAACTTGCAATTAATACATAGTCTCAGATGCAACCCAAGCCCACTCGCCATATATGTATGAAACCACTGGCATAAACGTTCAAATGTTGCCATTAAACGCAGATCCAGCCAGAGTAAATAAAAAAAAATGGGATTCACTGCCAATACAACGCAGCCAAATCAAGGTTGGCATTTGTTGCTAGTCGTAGCGTAAACTCATTGTTTTTATTAAGTATAAAAACGCAATTAGTATGAGTTGGAATTTGTTGCCAGTACAGGTGTGCTTTGCTATGTGAAATGCCCAAAATTTCATGAGGTGAGTGTGATGTACAGGTTGTGTTCAGGTCCACGAAATCGCAGTGTGAAATCGGTTGATAGAGCCACTTGAAAGAGCTAAGCCAAGGCTCGGTACCACACACTTTAGAAGTGAATTTAAAATGCTAATAAGGTGGATCTAGGCCTAGCAATTTCACGATGTTTAGAGAATAATGCAGAACAAAAAAAAATTAAGCCAGACGTATGTAGATTCACTTGTAAGAGGGACGAGACTATCCCTCTCTGTTGTAAATTATCACCCAACCAAAACGCTATGAAATACCAAAAAACTAAAAACACAAACAAATTGTTATCAATGCAGACGGACGAAGGATATCAACCAATAAATGCTTAACCAACCATTTAACTGATGTGAATTATAGATCAACAAATAAAATCCGTCGTTTAACATTTAAAAAGGAATCGTTGTCTCAAACACAAAGGTAATCATTCACAAATACAACGCAAGATGAATCATTCATCTTTAAACAATCAAGGCAGGGAAAACTTTCAGGGAAGGACACAGGGATTGGCATATGGAAATGCAGAGATCAACGGTCATTCAATTAGAGACAATCAATCAAGCGTAGTGATACTCATGCACAACAAGGTGCAAAGATGAATCATTTAGTCAGGAACAATCGACACATAGATAAGAAAGGGGTATACGCTGGGCAAAATTATCCTTCGTTGATCATCCACGCACAGAAAAATAGGGCTTTACGATCTATATGTCTATTAACACCAAAGTGATGACCGTCGATCTGACTCCTGGCCGACTGCTCAGGCATGGAATGATGATCTAGGGATGAGTATGAAGTAAGGCACAACTCTTTGCAGAAAACCAATAAAACCAAAAGGACAGTCACAACACTCAGGGATCGAAAGCCAAGGGAATCAAGTCAAGCTGCAATTTTAAGGCTATGGGGAATTTAAGTTCTCAATTAAAATGCTAAGTCAAACACTTTATTTACACAATTAAAAGTACATACATGAAAACACAATAACAATAATTATCTACCTTGCAAAATAATGTCGACGTACCGTAGCCCAAGGTGACATCTCCGAGTCCATGTCTCGCGCGCTCCATGCAGCTCCAGCTTGTTGACCGTTGAGACTTCACCGGCACCTCCTAACCAATGCTATGGGTACTATTCTTCCCCCTTAGCCCCCCGAGCCGCAAAGGAGCCACACACACTAAACCAGAGAACAAATAGCTCCCAGCTCACCTCGTAAGGCTGAGCCACCACTCCTCACCGAGCTGGGTATCCCAACTCCCACAAGCTAAGTTAGTCAAGTCTAAAATTCTGCAGCATAACGTTATACATAACAGAGCAGATCCATCCTCCTCCTCCTTCCTCCTTTATATAGAGTTTCTAAGTCATTTATTTCCCAATTTCCCATTTAATTTAATGTTCAATAATTTAATTCAGAAAAATCCTCCCCGTACATGTGTCACCCATCCCCTTAGTTGCCCCAGAATTTAATTTTTATTAATGAATTATTTGCTCCTATTTCCCTCACCCACCTAAAATCATTCCTAGAATCGCTCCTAGGTGTCCCCATATTCCCTTACACACTTTAATGACTTACCCCCTTACTAATTTACTAGTTGAGTTCAATTTAGAAAGTTCTTAAGGGAAAGATTCCTTGCTAAGTTAGTCATTCTGCTTTTTCCTTAAGTTTCCCTTTATCTTTATGTTTCCCCCCTTTTTCCTTAGTTTATTAGTTCTTTTAAAGTTTCCCTCTTTCCCTTTTTATCTAAAACTCAAATTAGCAAGTGTAGAATTTACCCTTTTTCCCCTTTTTCTTTTTAGCTAAAATTTTAATTAGCATATGTAGAAAAACAATCAATTCCATTTTAAAATTTTAAATCCCTCAATAAATTGATTTTAATAATTTAATCGAGTTTCTTACACCCTTTTCATCACATGTTCAATGATTATTATTATTATTTTGATTATTTTTTTACCACAAGTATTACTTTAGACCTAGATTTTAATTTCCGAGGCTAGGCGACATTTTATTAGGGAAATTGTTTTTAAATCTTTCTTATCACATTATTGGTTATAAGGCCATCTAGTTTTATTCACTTATTAGTTAACAACGCGATGCGCCCTTCAGGACACACTAGGTGCTCCAAGGGTGCCACTCGCCTCATTTGGTTTCCCTTGCACGATGTGCCCTTTAGGACACACTACGTGCTCCAAGTTTTCCACTCGCCTCTTTCCATTTTTCTTGTGCAACGTGCCCTTCAGGGCACACTACATGCTCTAATGTTGCCACTCGCCTCTTTCCATTTTTATTGCACAACGTGCCCTTCAGGGTGCACTACGTGCTCCAAGGGTGCCACTTGCCTCTTGACTGACTTGGTAGACATAAAAAAACCCTAGAGTCAATACTCTGTCAGGTGATCTTGTGGGAGACTAAGGTCCTCTAAGGAATACGACCCCTGCCTTATTGTGTGCCCTTTAGAATCATCATGAGCGACGGTCACAGTCTTCCCTCACAACATCCTGGGTCTTCTAGAACTAGGTAATCATTAACCTATAGTTCGAGCCACAGCGGGAGTGCTAGTAGGTTGTGGTAGGGTTGTCGTCCACACCTCTCTCTCATCATCTCTGGTAGTCATGTGTGACCCCTCTACTCCATATGTGAGTCTGGTTGGCAAGTTATTGTCAGCCTGCATCATCAACGAATCATGTTAGAAATAATATCCATAACCATATCATCTAATCAGATGCACATATGTCATATATACAAAAATCAAACCCCAATAGTCCACTCCCTGACTCGATCCGGAGTCCAAGGGTTTCATTGATGCCTCTGCATCCTCGAGGTCCAAAATATTGCACACTTAGGAGAACCGAGTCAATAGCACCTATCTATATCAAAACAAAAAATAACATGTCATCATATCCATAATGCCTCCTAATCATAATTGAAAGTCCAATAGTATAATAATCCAGATCACTTGCAAGCAAGTGTCCTCAAAGAGTAAGTTTGCTTAGTGTGGGAAAGGGAATGATGTTAGATACACCCCCTCTTGGTCTAAACTTTGTCTCAAAGTTTCACAGTATATAAGTGCCAAAATAATGTGTATCACAGTATCATAAGTCCATCTATCCAACAAAAATGGAAACTGTTGGCACATATCATATGTGTCCTCCAAGGTCACCGAGTCCAGACTATAGTTGTCCCGTTGGACCTTGAAATCATATAACGTTCGACGCCATAGTTGTTGAATGAAAGGATCCCGCATGTGGATTGGATCAATCGTGAGCGCACCCTCATCTGACACCCGCAAGGTGCTCAAATCAAACATGTGTAGGATCATTAATCATAATGTCTCAAATAGAGACGTGAAAGAAAATGTGCATACGCCTCAAGAATCAGTCAAGTCTAGTCATTAGGCCATGGGCCTCTCTTTTCCACAATCTCGTAGGATCCCATGAACCTAGGAGATAGTTTAGCCCCTTTTCCAAATTTGATCAAACTCTTATGCGGTTTCAGTCGCAAAAATACTCGATCGCCACATCGTAACTACGGTCGACACGACGCACATTGACATAACTCTTCTATCGATCTTGTGCTTCCTTGATCCTTTGTCTTATTGTTTGCATTTGATTTTCCATTTCCTGGATCACTTCTGGTCCCACCAGGACTCTATCCTCAAGCCGATCCCAACTCAAAGGCATCCGACATGGTCACCCATAAAGGAACTCAAAAGGCTCCATCTTAATGGTGCTTTGGTAACTATTGTTATATGCGAATTATACCAATGGAAATAGTTCTTCCCAACGCTTCTATTGCTCCATCACGTACATGTGAAACATGTATTCCAAGTTTTGGTTCATTCGTTCAGTCTTCCTGTCTGTCTCCGGGTGATACACAGTACTAAAGTTAAGTTGGGTCCCCAAGGCCTCTTGGAAACTAGTCCAAAATCGTCCGGTAAACACCGATCATCGATCGAACATAATCCTCGTAGGCACACCATGCAACCTCACAATATCATTGATGAAAACTATAGCTATGTCAGGTTCCTAATACGTTGTACACATAGGAATAAAATGAGCACTCTTCATCAGAGTGTCGACTACAACGAAAATTGAGTCCTGTCTCCTTACCGTTAGTGGCAATCCAACGATGAAATCCATCGAAATAACCTCCCATTTCGATTCTGGAATAGCGTGTAGCTGTAGTAATTATGCTAGATGTCTATGTTCATCCTTTACCTGTTGACATTCTAGACATCTAGCCACATAGTTGACTATGTCTACCTTCATTCCCTTCTAGAAGAATAAGGGTTTAAGGTCCACCCTCATCTTCGTGACTCCCGGGTGAGCCATGTATACTATTGTGTGAGCCTCATTTAGGATCCAACTCCTCAACTCTTCATTCAGTGGTACATAAATCCAATTTTTAAACCTCGATAGTCCATCATCATCCAACGTAAATCCTTCAAATCTTGGTACCATCATCGTGTTTAGTCTGATAAAATCCTTGATCTCGTTGTACCAGTCATCGTCGTGTTGTAAAGTTAGAATATTTTCACATAGATTCGTCTAAAGAGGCAACACCAAAAAGATGTGTGGTCTCTGACTCAATGCATTTTCCATGCAGTTCACTGTTCCTTTTAAGTAATCTTGAAGTTGTGTTTGCTAAGCAGTTCTGACCAACATCATTGTCGCACGTTTAGGTCGCTTA
>ML798040.1:8147-23242 GCA_009831015.1 Picea engelmannii | reverse complement strand
TCTAGGCTTACTCCTAGGGAAGCCAAAGGGGGTAGACCTTAGTTACTAGATGAATTAAGTTATATTCTAGTAGTTAATTTTAATTTCTTAAGGTTGGAGGGGATTTTAATCCTAAGATGCTAAGGCAACCATGCAATGTGCAAGGGTTAGCATGAAAAGCAAGTCCTTTCCCTAGGTCAACTAAGACAAGCGCCTAGAGATTGGGCAAGGGGTCAACTATGTTAAAGGGTGGTTTATTACAAAATATTACAAGTTACAATTTTACAATAATAAATAATTCAATAAAAGAATACAATGTACATTTACTTACAAGATTTACAACTTAAAGAATGATAAATTACAACAATAATCTAACCAAGTGTTTGTTCAATATGTGCAGGATATAGATGATCAAAGCATCAATCACAACATCATTTACACTAGATCATAAACACATTACTTCATCAACAAGATTACAAAGGAGAGTTGAGCACAATTGTTATGAAGATATTGAAGACAATCTACACTCTTTATTATTAAGCCCACCAAGTAGTATTAGATTTGGCCAAGGGTTTAATAATTAGACTTTTCTTAAGATTTTCAAGTTTTATTAGCTTTCACCAAAGCCTCCTCCTCCTGTTGCCAAATAGATGCGACTGCTCAAGATAGTAAGGCAACGAGGCCCACCCTAGCTTCCACGGTTAGTTCTAACAGTAAGAGTACTTCCTGGAGAGGACACCCACCTGGAGCACCACGGGACAGTTCCCTGCCACTACCCTCCATTGTTTTCCTCAAACCCGTTTTAGATGGTGAATATGGTGGTATAAGTTACCCTAAAATAGTCTATTAAGTATATATAACAGTTAGGTAGACTCTTAGGTGATTATTGGAGTGTTTTGAGAGTTTTAAAGTACTTTTAAAGTGCAAAATAATGAGATGGCCGAAACTGAACTTGCTCAGAAAAATGTGTTTCTTAAGCTTTAACAATGAAGTAGGTCAACACGGACACTCCTATTCATCAAGTAAATTTTTTATGATGACTGTAGTAATAGAATATACAAAATTCAAAACGCTCTACAATTAGGGTTTGCGCACACACCGCCGCTGTGAGCTGAGGCCGAATGATGACCGCCCCACAGGGGCCCCTGCACCACAGGGAAGGAGCGCCGACCGGCATCTCCTACAACCACGTTGCTGCCAATGAAAGCAATGGAGCAGGAATCAAGCGCCCCACCTTCGAAACACCTCCAGACTTGCGTGCTCAGCTACTGGAAGAAGGAACCTTTCATGACAAGGACATGGACATCGACCCAGCCAAGGAAAAGAACTATGCCAAAGCCTCAGCCCCGTGGATGCCCGGAAAATGCATTCCGTAGGCACCACAAGCACAAAAATATGTGGTCAGCTCACCGCGTATAGAGGAGCAGAAACAATACATGAGAGACAATGCCCTCGTGGGGAAATTTTTAGGGCTTTGGCCCTCTGAGCGTGACCTGATTAAGTGGATACAGTACTAGTGGAAACCAAAAGGCCATTATGATCTCCAGCTGGGTTCGAAGGGCTTTTTCACAATCATCTTCCACAACCTTGAGGATCGCAACCGAGTCTTTGATGGAGGGCCATACTTCTACAACTCGGCGGGTCTATTCCTGAGATTCTGGACAGAAAAGTTCAGTCCCGAAAAGGAAGACTTCGCCCATGCATCAGTATGGATCAGACTATACTCTCTCCCCCAGGAATTTTGGTTGGAAGAGGTCCTAGCAGGAATAGGCAACACCATAGGTATTTATGTGAAATCCTCTGAAGCTACAAAGCAATGGCGCTATATGTCTTATGTAAGAATATGTGTATATATGAATATAGCCAAGCCGCTCCCAGGCTCCATCACTCTGGAATATCACGATGAAGATTGGTCCCAAACCATAGATTATGAGCACATTCCCTTTCGCTGCAGGAAATGCCACGAACATGGTCACCTCTTAAGAGAATGCCCTCTTAATGCGATCAATAAGGACGCTACTCCAGGAAGCAGCAAGGACCAGGAAGGATTCATACAACCAGTGGGCAGAAGACGACAAGGAGGACGCAATCAACTTCCCCAGGTAAGCAAAGACCCTTCCACTAGTAATAAATATGCCATATTGCAAGATCAACCAGAATGCCCAACACCTTCTGCAACTACGATCACATCACCCATCCCTGATGGTCCCCAGACCGAGAACCATGGCCCTGCACAGCCCCCAAAAACTGCGGAAGCGAAACCCACCCCCATAGGCTCGGCACAGGAAACACCAGATCCGCAGGAAATCGAGGATGGAGATGAGGAAATGGAGATCGAGGAACCAGATCTCGTTGGAGTGGATCTGGAACACCTGGAACACGCCTACCGGCACCAGAAACTATAGACCATTCCTCGCGATCAATTGAGGAAAGTACACAAGGTATTTCTCAACTCCTCTGTAGGATCTTCAGCCCGAGCCAGTAAAGCACTAGGAATCCAGGGCATCCAGGCAAAAATCTCAAGCAAAATCCAAAAAGATGAAAAGAAACGGGGCAGAAAATCCACTAACAAGCTTATACAGGAAATAGGAAACTACATGGTAAATTCAGGTCAGGTCCACCTGATCTCAGACAGCTTCCCTCCTCTCCCCACTCCCCCGTCCTCATGAATATCATCTCATGGAACATTAGGGGACTCAATGGACGTAGCAAGAAGAAACTGCTATGAGAACTGATTATAGCGGAAACCCCAGATATTGTTCTGCTGCAAGAAACAAAATGCACCTCAGAAGACCTCAATCGGCTACTCCCCTACTACTGGAAACAGGGGAGAGCAGTCTCGATTGATGCCACAGGAACAGCTGGAGGAGTATCCATCCTCTGGAACCCCAATATAGTGCTACTGGAAAATTTTTGCACTACAGGATGGTCTATCATGGCAGAGTACAGACTCATCGGATCCAATAAGCTCGGGCATCTCACAAGCGTATATGGGCCGCCCAGTCCAAGAGATAAACAAGCGTTTCTTAGAAGCCTTGAATATGTATCCAGCCTACTGCACCATGATAAGTGGATTCTTGGAGGGGATTTCAATATCATCCGCAGCTTGGAGGAGAAAAAAGGAGGATCACGCAGACTAGATCAAGACTCCTGCAGCCTCAATAATCTTATAGAAGACCTTCGTCTAGTTGATCTGGAAACTAGAAATGGTACTCACACCTGGACAAACATACGAACGAGGGCACACCAAATAGCTTGCAAGCTGGACCGTTTTCTCCTATCGGAACCTCTGATGTTGGACGACACGGCAATGGAAGCCACCATCTTGAACCTCCCAGGATCAGATCATTGGCCCATACAATTATGGATGGATATCTCGGCTACCCCTGGGAAGAAACCCTTCCATTTTGAACAGTTTTGGCTATACCACCCCGACTTCCAGGCAAATATCCACGACTGGTGGCGGCAAGCAGCGATCCATCAGGGCTCCAAAATGTATCGTTTCCAGCAGAAACTTAAGAATCTTAAGCAAACTCTTAAACTCTGGAACAAACAAACCTTTGGCAGCATTTTCAACTCCCAACAACAACTCTCAAGGCAAATGACTGAGATACAACACCATATTAGGGAACAGGGGATGACAGAGGAGCTGAAAGCGCAGGAACTCAAAGTTGCTCAACAACTTGAAGAAAGGAATAAACAGGAAGAAATACTGTGGAAACAGAAGTCGCGTATTCAGTGGCTCAAAGCAGGGGAGCGCAATACCAAGTTCTTCCATCGCACGGTCATCCAGAGAAGGCACGCCAACAAAATCACGCATCTCATCTCAGAGGAAGGTGAAACCCTTCACTCTCATACCGATCTGGAAACAAACTTGGTCGACTACTTTCAGAACCTCCTTACCGAGCCCATCCAAGACAGACAAGCAACAATCAGCAAAATTACAAGGCATGTGCCCTCACTTGTAACTCAGGAGCAAAATGATGCCCTTCTACGGCCCTTCACCATCGAGGAGGTGGACCAAGCGCTGCAGGAAACTCCCAAATGCAAAGCTCCAGGCCCGGATGGCTTTACCAACGACTTTTTCCACCACTACTGGCCAATGACCAGGACTGAGGTTTGGGAAATCCTGGGAGATTCAAGAGTCACAGGGAAAATCCTCCAGGCACTCAATGCCACTTTTCTCACCTTAATCTCTAAAGAGGGACAGGCGCAGCACGCCAAGCAATTCCGACCTATTGCCCTTTGCAATGTAATCTACAAACTCCTCACAAAAGTAATCGCTCGGAGACTTAAGCTGATCTTACCAACAATCATCTCCCCAGAACAGTCAGGTTATGTAGAGGGCAGGCAGATCCTGGACAACATTATTTTGGCCCATGAAGTCATTCACTCCTTGCAAAAAACCAAAACCCCAGGTATGCTCCTCAAACTGGATCTTTCTAAGGCCTTTGACAAATTAAGCTGGGATTACATACGAGCAATGCTTTTAGCTTTTGGCTTTCACCAAACCTGGGTAGACTGGATCTTAAATTTAACCTCCTCGGCTTTCTTTTCCTTTCTTGTCAATGGTCTGCCTTCGAGGCCCTTCTCCCCATCAAGAGGAATTAGACAGGGAGACCCCCTCTCTCCTTTCCTCTTCATCATCATGGCCGAAGGACTAAGTCGATCCATACATGCGGCCTTAGATCAAAACCTTCTGACTGGCCTGCCCCTCCATGGCATCTCTCCCCCTATTTCGCACAGTCAGTTCGTGGATGATACGCTTCTAATGGGCAGCCCCACTGTGCGTGAAGCCCTCTCTCTTCAGGAGATTCTCCAAACCTTCTCTGAAGCCTCAGGACTGGACTGCAACAAGGAAAAATCCCATATTTTCTTCTTTAATACGCCCCCTCCGATCCAGCGACATATCTCTGCGATTCTAGGCTTCAATAGGAGCTCCCTTCCGTCCAAGTATATTGGCCTACCCCTGATCGACAATGCTCTCCGGAATGCCTCCTGGGAGCACCTCCTCTCTTCTTTCTCCAAACGACTTTCCTCTTGGACTTTTCGAGCCCTCAATCTCCCCAGTCGTCTTGTCCTTCTTAAAGCTGTCCTACAAGCACTCCCGATCTATGCCTTTTCTGTGCTGGCCGCAAAGGAATTTGTCCTCAACTCCATCAAAGGCCTGCAAAGGAATTTCATATGGCAGGGCCTCAAGAAAGAAAAGAAAATAGCACTGGTGAGCTGGGATAAGCTCTGCCAGCCCAAACAACACGGAGGATTGGGTTTAAGGGATCCATCTATCATGAACAAGGTTCTCAGTGCCAAAATTTGGTGGCGTTGGCTAAAAAACCCTGGCGATTTATGGGCTGAGCTCTGGAGAAAGAAATACACCCCCAACACAACCGAGAAATACCTAATCAGATGGAATGGCGACAACCAGGGCTCTCTAATATGGACAGCAGCCAAGCAGAATAGACTGCTAGTTACCCAACACGCCTTTTGGGAAATAGGGAATGGGAAGACTGCTCTTTTCTGGCAAGACTCCTGGCATCAATGGCCAGCCCTGAACACGGAGGACTGGGCACGCGCTATCTACCCTCAAGCCATACAGGCAGGCCTGACAACAGTCGCAGACTACTGGCAGGACAATCCTACGGAGGATACCTGGCGAAGTTGGCATTTGGATGAAGAGCGACTTAATTTGGAGGCACAGGTCGACCTAGCACCCCTGCAAGAGGAACTCACCAAACGAAGAATACCCATAATTGCCGGGGATGACACTCTTCAATGGGGCTACAAACCACAGGGTTTCTTCAGCACGCGGGAGGCCTATCAGCTCAAAGGTCAGTCAAGACCCCCACTGGATTCGAAAGTTTGGGGTAAAATTTGGAACCTTAGGCACTGGCCGAAAGTCACCCTTTTCTTATGGCTAGTATCGCACTCAAGTATCCTAACTTGGGACAACCTCCTGAAGAGAGGTTTTGTGGGACCATTCCACTACATACTTTGCGGAGAGGCCGAAGAAACCTTGAATCATCTCCTTAATACTTGCTATTACATGGCTCAAATTTGGGATCAAGCGGTGCTTATCATGCGCACCTCAGACTGCCACAGAGACAACATTCTAGCAACCATTGCGAATTGGCGAGATCAGGCTTTCCACTCTCCCCTCCTCAACCACATCTGGCAACTTCTACCGGGCTTTATCCTATGGAAAACTTGGAAGGAACGGAATAGGCGAATATTCAGAGGCACCTCTCTCCCTTGGCAAGAATGTTGGAGACAATGCCATCGAATGTCCTGGAAACCCTCAACCTCCGAAACTAGACCGATGCAGACTTGGCTTGCCCCCCCTCTGAGCTCTCTATTCTCAAGCACTGGACACCTCTTCCCACTCTTCCAGCTTGTCCCCTCCCCTCTCCTTCCACCTCCCCATCGAGTAGCCCCGCCCAGTGGTCTCCTCCTCCTGAGGATTTTGTTAAGCTGAATTTCGATGGAGCTTCTAAAGGAAATCCTGGAGCGGTGGGTTATGGCGTTGTCATACGCAACCATTCTGGACACATTCTTGACATCACAGCTGGGCCCCTGGGACATTCCACAAACAATGTAGCAGAACTCTGGGGATTAATCAAGGGACTGCAACTAGCCATCAAAGGCCACTACACTAAGATGATAGTAGAACGAGACTCACAAGTCATACTCAGCCTGCTACGCCAAATCTTACAGGGAACAAAACCAGATAGCATCTCGCCTAGTTGGAGATTGTCGCATGGACTACAAACTGTGGCAGATCTAATGCACCCGAATCTGGTTATCATTCCTTCACATGTCAGAAGGAAAGAAAACCAAGTGGCCGATGATTTAGCCAATCTGGGCGCCAACTGGAATGGACCAGACCTCCACTGTAATGCTGCCCAGGATCAGAATCACCCAATCCTCTTGCAATGCATTCACAAAGCTGGATTGGTAGATGCTCCCCCGGATGGGGTGTTAGAGTGGCCGATGTGGCAATATTTGCACGAGAGCGATGGGAGGCGTGGCATGGGGCCACGTGATGGGCTTGTGTCGCAACCCATCAACCCACCCAGCGTTTAATGGCGTGTTAATTTGATGCGAGGGCGCATTAACGCACCAGTCCTTTCCTCCTCGCCGCAAATTTGAATGGCGTCATTCACTTTGTTTGGCATTCGCCTCTGTCTGCAAGCTGCAGTGCCCTTCCCTCTGTAGCAAAGGTCTACCCCTGTTACCTCTCGTTGGTACAACACGATCCTGGTTTGCTCACTTCACCAAGTGCTTCTCGTTCTCTCGGTCCGCTGCACAAAGCTCGCCATGACTCGACCTCGACCTCGGAGCAGACCGAAGCGAGGCTCCCCTTGGAAGCCTCGGAGACCTTCGATCACGCCCTCTGATTCAACCTCCGATGATTCATCCCCTCTGCAGAGTGCCAAGACCATCCCTGTCTCACTGCGCCCCTCGCAGCCCAGTTCCATGGCCATCATCTCGCGCACTCCCATTTCAATTCTGTGCCTTTCTTACAACCTATCAATGCTTCCTTCCAGCTCAAAGCCTCCCGACGACCCTCCGGAAAATTGGGGAGATTACCCTCCTCCTCACAGTGCACCCAAGCGAGCAGGTCCTTGCTTCCCTGGGAGCATTGACAGAGTGCAATTCACAGAGAGCCTGGCTATCTTGCAGGATTTGATATTCGAGCTTCGACAAGGGATAGCGGATTTACAATATCGCTTCCAAGCTATGGAGGGGAAGGTGGCCAGTTTCATGCTTATTCTCTCTTCTATGCACGAGGCCCTATTCTCATCTCCGGGAGACATCAGCCCCACATAGAACACCGAGGCCACTACAGAAGCGGCACAGGCTAACACGCAGACTCCAGAGGCAGCAGAATGGAAGCAGGAGGAGTGCAAGGACGACAGCAAGGACCCTGCATGCACTAACGAAGCTGGTGAGCAATGGGACTATGGAGTTACGTACATCGAGGAAGAGCCCTGGCCAGGTGACCTCTCTGCCACCTAGCCCAGCTACAGGCCAACTGTCTAATTTTAGAGTATGTCTGTTTACTTAGTTTCTAGACCTGATAAGATAAACAATGTTCTTTCTTTTGATGCTGGTTTAAATCTAGACTTGTTTATTCAAGGAACTGGCTGGGCTAGTTGGACTGGTTTCCCCATGTTGGGGCAGTCCAGCAACTGTAGCCTGAACCTAGCTGTATTTTGGACCTATGTCTCAGACTTTCGAAGGATCTTAATATAATCTTACCTCTTATTTACAAAAAAAAAAAAATGAAGTAGGTCAACACATAAGAAGCAAATAAAGATAGATAGCTGAAATAAATAGAGATTATATCACATGCACATCAATATTAGCTTGATTAGAGACAATAGATCCAATGGCAAGAACAACTTGCCTTATGAGATGAAGAGAAGAAAAATTAAGTGTTTGCCTATTTAACCATTCAACAAATTCCAAGCCCAAGATGTGGCTACAAATAGATATATGTAATGAATAAAATAACCACCTTATATGTTAAGCACCTTAAGAGATATCAAGCATAAATAGTAAGATGTGTGCTTAAGAGAGATTAAGAGCTTCAAATGAAAGAAATAAACTAAGCAAGATCAAATAGAAATTATTAAGTGTGTTGCCCAATGGGCTTAAGATATGAGATTAGATCTAAAACATAAGCATTTAAGACATTAAACCATTTAGATCAATCACATCACATGAAAGATAAAGCATTAACACTTATCTGTACCTCTTTGGGGGGTTCCTTTCCAAAATAGGTAGGTTATTAGTTATCTTGTCTTAGTTAGTTTGAGTGTTCTTGGATCTTATTATTAAGGCAAACTTAGCAAGATATGAGAAAGAAATAAAGTAAACTAAACAACAAACTAAACTACAAGCTAATCTATAAACAACCAAGCAAATACCCATGTCAAGGTTGAGAAGGTACCCTCACCTTCTAAACCTTGCGGCCAAGCTAGAAAGAAAACTCAAAAAAATAAAAGGAGGAGCTAGATCCACCCACGTCCTACCTACCCACAAGCTTGAAGAAGAGGGGAGGTCGTACAACTTCCCCTCTTAGACCCCAAGTGTAAGAAACAATTGTGGTATAGGGGAACAAAGGTCTGCAGGACTGCACGATAAGTTCCCAAACGCAGCACACAGAAGAAATCTGCTTGGGGCCCAAGTCAAGCAAGCAAGCCTGATCATGGACATGAGAAGCGGCGAAAGCTCCGCAGAAGGGCCTCATCGGAAATCGGGATATCGGGGATCCCGAGAGCCAGAGTTTTATGCATTTCAGAATCACGACCCGTGATTTCCCGATAGGCGGGAATGGCTGTCAATCGTGGAGGATAGATGGCAGACTTTGCAACGAGGGGCGGACCATTGACAAGTCAACGGTCATGAGCCACCACGGATCGAAAAATTGCGAGTCCGGAGGATGCGTGTTCGTTGACATCGCAAACTGCGAAATCTCGATGGAAAGTATGGTCAAAGGTATATGGTGATGGTCAGTTGAACCAGGGCCCAGTCAAAGGGCTGGCACGAAAGGTGCATCGAAGATCAGGGAGTCACGAGTCCCGTGGATGCAAACATCATGTCATCGCGAATTCCAAAACTCCAATGGGGGGTTTGGCTATGGTCATGCGGATACAGGTCATATGGATTTCGTCCGAGCCGATAGGGGCTAGTTCTTAAGAAGAGGGCTCATCGCAAATCGAAGGATTGGGAGTTCCGGGTACATGTGCACCTAGGCACTGCGAATCCCGAATCCTGAATTCCCGCAACCCCAAAACCCCGAAACCTCATCGCATATCTATCCCTTGCCACCACGTCACATCCCCGTGTCATGCCAACCACAGTTTTTCCTAGCCCCTGTGTTCCTCCACCTGGCTCATACACTTCGGAACCCATGAGTCCTGCCACTCGCATTTTCCCTATCGCTTTCCCTCTGCCACATCCATCCACATGGCCTCTCCTCATCCCATATCCACACTGAGCATGTCAAGTCACCCCTGCCTGATCACCGTCCATTCACCACTTCATATCAAGCCCTCCAGTCATCATGACTGGCTCCACGTCTACCCTCTAGTCTCGCCACGAATTCTCCGAGCAGATCCAAATGGAAGAATGAGAAGGCGCCCATGTCCTGTAGGTTTAGAGTCGACCAGGGCCTTTCCCAATCCCAATGAAACAGTTATTGCAGCAGTTGATGGTGGTTGGACATCGTTTCCACCATAAATGGAAAGTCCAGAAATGACTGTAAGCTCGTCAATTCATTCACAGGTCCTTTTGGAGCGCGATTGCGTCTGACTGAAGTTCACGACTGTCCAGAAACTACAGGCGTAGTAAACGTGCAGATGTAATGTCTTCAATGCGATGTCTCGAATTGGATTCTATGTTTTTGCTCTATGTATTTAGAGGAGTTTTCTGACATTTTGTAAGCATCGATGGTTGAGCTGAGCTCCTGGTTGTAAAGTTTTAATGAAGCATTGCTGCTCTGGTTATGTATGAACTCTTGAGACTTCTTGCCTTATGAATGCCAGTTTCTTTCATGTCTTTGTTTACACTGTGTTAGAGCATATCGGAATTGGAGGATCCAGTCGAGCTGTAGCTATTATAGGATGATGTTGTAATGGATCACTGTAATAGTTACAGAGCCTCTAATCGGTTCCTGTGATTTCTTTAACATTGAATGACTTGGTATTGGAGGATCCATTGAAGTCTTCCATTCAGTTTCTTGAAGCCTTGAACCAAGAGGATCCTGCGTTCAGAGTTTTTCCCCTACAAACCGCTGCAAGCCTGTTGCCCAGAGTCATTTGTTCACCTTTCTTATCAAGTCTTCCACCTGCTTACCTTTTAATCAACCCACTGGCTAAAGTTAGGATTCCATACCTCTTTTGTTCTTTACGTACCAGATCCAGTCTCTAAGTTAGAGTGATACCTCCTCGAGCCATTATCTCCATTAGATCACCCCTTTAAAAAAAATCGTGACATTAAACTGATGGGCGTCGGGCTCTGCTCCTGTAAGCAATCCAGGAGTGACTTCTGACGCTAACACCAAGCTTGAACAATCAAACAAATTAAGAAGAAAAGTGCACTTCTAAGCTAGAGAAATGAAGGGAAGAGTAAGAGATAGCTACCAACTTCCCCCAAGGGGTCTTGTAGTGTTGTGTCTCTTTGGGGCAGCCAAAAGGATCCTATTAGATATGATATGCCTATTAAAACAACAAGGTTTTCTTGCTAGGATGGCTACACACAACCAAACAATGTTAAGGAAACCCTTGCCCTTTTGGGACAATAACTTTCCACAAGACAAGATATAGATTTAAAAGTATTTTTGACCTATCTAAACCAATATATGCTAGCTGAAAATGAGATGGATGTACAACAATAAAGAGCAAGGTAATATATTTAGATAGTTGAAGTGCAAGAAGCTACAAGTGACCCTTCCCTTCTAGAAGGAGTATCCAATGGAGCTTTGAAAGTGAACCTGCAATACTCTTCCAAACTCAGGCATACACAAGACAAGACATTGATGCAATGATAATAAACGAAACTTCAATTTAAATCATACATCAAGATCTATAGACTAATAATCATACACATTACTAAGCCTACTTAGATAACACTTTACCTAAGATCTAGTGTTGCATGAAACAAGAAAGAACATTAAACAATATTACCTCCATTACATAAGAATGACAAGCATACGCATTACCCTTCTTGTTGTCCTCTAAAGCTTCCAAATATTATTACCAAAGAAATCGATCTTGGAGAGGAATACTCCAAAACCCTAGAGCAAGAATGAAATGAGAATGAATGAAATGACAAGAGAGAGAGAGGAAAATCAAGTAGCATAACAATAGCTCAAGATATGGTGTGTTGTGGAGGAGAAATGAGATCTATTTATACTTGGAGAGGCAAACCTACCTCTCTTGAATCTAAGCCAAGTGTCCACCACCAAGCAAATGAGTAGATCTCAAGGCTAGGGCACACCATCTAGGCTTTGAAAGCTAGATCTAGCGTGTAGAAAAATGTAGGAGGTGTTGGGATCAAGCAGAGAGGTGTGGGAGGCCTTGGGATTGATGCCAAGGAAGGTGAGAGGTCTCAAATAATTTAAAAAAAATCATTTGTGGAGTTTCTAGAAAAGGGGGGCGTAACTCCTCTTGGAAGGGGAAAAAAAAAGGTGAAAATGAAGGAATGGAGGGGAATTAATGAGAAAAAAGGAGTGGGATCACCCTAGGAGGTGATGTGGGGGTTAAAGGGAGTCATAATTCATGAGAGGGGGGCCCAAATAAGTCACAACAACCTCCACCAAGGAAAAACGTCAATCCCCCTAGGAGGGCATGATTTTTTAGTGTAGAAGGTGGGTAAGGGGTTAGAATAGGTTGGAAAAGGTTGGGAGGGTTATGATATGCTTATGGGGTCTCTCTCTAACCATCATTTCAACATTTCACATCATCTAACTCATTATTACAATTTTTACATTTTGTCATGTTTAGACTTTAGTAATTAAAATTGTTGTTATAGACTCATTGACACTCTAGGTGGATTAACCCATGGCTAAAGTTGTCCGACCGAGCTGAAACTTTGTCCATGGATGTAGGGGGTGCTATTCCATTTATTTTGAGCACAAATACCCCTATCAACAGTATAAGGATCCAATTTTTACAATTATTGCTCAAAAATAATTATTTAATTAAATAATTAAACCTCCAAACTTAGGGAAATTTAATTAAAAATAAATTAATTAAAAAAAACTAACCTAGACTCGACGGAATTCCGCGAAACTTTCTATGATGTCTTGCATGGTCATTTACAATGAATTCCCTATATAGTTACCAAAACATAAGCCCACTGGAACATCATTCACCACTTTAGAGGACATATGTAAAGTGTGAAGGAAAAACTCAAGGGAAATCAGTAAGGCTGAAAAACCCACCAATATCCTGAGGATAAAAAACCCTCGGTGAACGGAACCCTCCCAGTGAACCGATCCCAAGGTAACTGACCTAGACATGACTCATGCAGACCTATTACATTATTAACCCACGCAGGGCTGTGGAAATTCCATGTACAAAAATAAGTGTTGGGCCAAACATAGCCATGTAGAACTAAAGGTCTTCAACAATACCGCATCTGACAATGCATCTCTTCATGGCACATGAGTTGACCACCGGTGCTAAATGGGCGGTCAACAATACCCATTGCTAAAAACATGCAAATGGTGCCTGTATCCCCACTTAGTCACGAAGGACCCCTTTTGGAGGTCATATGTGGTGGTTCAAGGAGGATTATTTCTTATCCCTGGATGGCTAGAAGCACCATTTAGAGCCTAAGGTCCATGTTCCTTCCCTCGACCATGTCTAGGGCCTCAAAACTCATGCCATGTGCTGAAATGATGTCCATATCCCCACACAAAGGCCAATGATACCCTTAAGAGTTCATCTCAACCATTAGTCATGTTTTATGTGTCATGTTTCTTCATATATGACTACATCAAACTTAGGTGTGAGGTAACCAATTTGGTGGTATGTAATGCATAAAATATATCAAAATCAACATGTTTTTCATCTTTCAATGTCTTATTTTGACGAACCACTACAATGTGTTACAAATAGCCATAGCTAATGAAATTGCAAGCATACTTAGACTTGTTTATGCATATTCCAAATATCTGATTTTTTAAAGAAATGATTTATTTGAACTCTTATATTCTTGTGACATAACTCATTAGTGCACAAACAAACAGTTAATATTTTTCTTGTAACTTTAAAATTGCTCTCTTGCAACTTTTAAATTCCTTAATGATTTAAATAAATTTGCAGGCAACACTACCAGACACTAACCTCTACATGCTAAAAAAAATCACATTTCCATTATGTTAAGACTTTCAAATGCTAAACAGATGCTTGACATATGTCACTACTTTATTGATTCAAAAAAACAAAAAAAACAATCATAATTTGTATACATTGATTCCATTATTTAGATATTAAAGCATTCCACTTACACGAACATATATCTTATACTCATAAAAGATGCCAATGCTAGAAACAAAATTATCACATTATTTTTTAAGTTTTAATTTTTTACCTATACAAATTAAAGGATATTTGTTTTTAAGATTTCTATTACATATACAAAATATATTAAAATAATTAAATTCCATCTATGACTATGATGATTTTTATTAAAATAATTAAATATTGTATTTATTTAACCTTATAATTTGTAAATATAAATATATGTAGATAAAAGTCACATCTCTTATTTGTCATGTAATAAGAAGGAATGACTATGTGGTCTATGTGTGTTGGCACTTCATTTTAAATATGGTTGATGTCTTTGGTTTTGTTTTGATTTTCTTTTTTGTTTTTTTGCACAATGAAAAGAAAAAGTAAAGACAAGATAAACTAAAGATGTCACTTTAACTTAAATATGGTTGATGTCTTTGGTTTTGTTTTGATTTTTTTTTATGTTTTTTTCACATTGAAAAGAAAAAATCAAGACGAAACAAAATAAAGATAAAGATAGAAGAAATCATAATCATAATAAATTTTCTTGTATCTTTGTTAAATGAATTTTCTTAATGTGATTTCTTATGTCTTCGTCCAAAGATAAGAGAAATCACAATTATAATTATTTTCTTTTATTTTGGGCAAAGACATAACAAATCATATAATAAAAGTCATCTAACAAGATAGAAGAAAAATAACTATAATTATGGTTTTTTCTATCTTTGCTTTATTTTTCTTGTATCATATTAAATGACTTTAATTGTAAATATTTTGATTTTTTTCCTATTCTTTTTTCTGTTATGTTAAATTAAAAAAATTTATAAAACAAAATTCATTTACAATTTATATTTTTTCTCCATCTTGTTAAATGACTTTTTTTTTTCTATTTTGATAAATGATTTTTTGTCTTTGCAATATTTTTTCATTTATCTTTGTTTTTTCTTCACAAAGGTAAAATAGTGAAATTTTTGTGATTTTTTTCTTTCTTTTTATTTATTTTGTTTTATTTTTTCCTCAAAATTAAGATAGAAATAAAAATCAAATCAAAAATGAAAATATTTTGTCTTTTCTTAAAAACACGATAATAAA
>ML798039.1:194656-208550 GCA_009831015.1 Picea engelmannii | reverse complement strand
ATATCAATCCATATATATTTTAATCACACAAATTTATATTGCACTAGCCCTTAAAGAGGTAAATTTCCATTGCATTGACTTCAGTCTGCAGATGGTCCTCGTCAGACATAGTCAATGTTAAATATGTGCCTGGGAATACAATCTCACGTGGTTTATTTTATTTATGCTCCCAAGATAATGATAATGATAATGATATATGTGAAGAAAAAGAGATAATGGTAAATTGTTACATAAGGGAGACAAGAGAGCCTAAGATTGAGAAGGTTTGTGAACCCAACATATGGGAATGTTAATTATATACCCATAACCCTATGAGCTCTAAAACATCAACAAAGGGATATCTAACGACCTATAAACCTTGAATAAGACCGTCAAAGTTTTTACCTCATAGGAGTTTTTCCATGAAACCATTATCAAATGAGATTCATATTCAAATAAAGAAAATAACCACTTAAAATATACCCAATTAACATAAAAAATATATATAATTTATATCATGATATAAACAACACAAATTATAAATTAAATACATAAAAAATAAATTACATTAAACTTTTTTAAATGTGTTTATAAAATTAATCATATATACAACAATAAATTATACTATTTTTTAAACTAAATCATTATAGACAAAATATATTATTATATAAATAACAATTATAATTTTTGTTTTTATAAATACACATAACAATTAAAATTATTAAAAAAAAATTTAATATGAAAATGAAATTGGATAGATGACTCCATCTGACTTTCACAACTACTTTACCAGTGAACTGCATGGTGTGGGGAGAGTGTGGCTAAGGACTTAATAAAAATATATTTAAGTAATATTCTTTTCATATCTCGATATTGGTATTTCATATCTAATATTTAATTACAAAGTGACATGAAAAACCAGTGGTTGTTTTTTTCAACGAAAAAATACGCTTTATATTCAAAAGGATATAAAAGTATACATGTCTGGAATGGCTGGGCTAAACACTAAATCCAGATCTATGCCGATGATTAATGCTTCCAGTCTAAACAAGTATGGTAATACACAAAGCATCCAATGACATGTGCAATGATAAGCCTCTAATCAAGACTAGTAGCTCAAAGACAGATCATCGCGGGTGGGCCCTCATTGCCATCTTCCCATCTAGTGAAACTAATGTGACCCGGAGGCAAATACAAAGCTTTTTTAGAGAGTTTGTAAGCCTCGATGTTTTCCCCCCGGAGAATGTGAGAAGAGGTAAAAAGATGAAACTGCTGTGTTGCTTCGCGTGTTCTTTCCTTCCATCTCGCCAGGGCCGCAACATGGAAGTCAGCATGCCCATTTAACCAATCAATTATCAGCTTGGAATCACCAAGCAATAAGAGTTCAGTGATGTGTAATCGGCTTGCCAGAATACAAGATGCCCATGCTGCCAAGAGTTCTGCTTTTGTGTTTGATCCAGTCCCACAGTTTAGTGTCCACCGGTAACAAGTCTGTGGACTTAAAGTGATCAGCCCACCCGCTCCACAGAGAAAGCCATCCTGTTGCGCCGCACCATCGAACCTTGCAACAATTTTATCTGAAGGAACTTTGTAAATAGATCTGCACGGTTTAATTGCCGAGGTCAGCTTCCCGCTCATTGCCAACTCTGCCGAGATAATGCTGGCCACTTTGTTTGAGGTAGGGACCTTGTCTTCAAAGAGAGACGCATTCCTATGCTTCCAAATGTGCCAGCAAAGAAGGATCGGAAGCTTCAAATGGTTCGATGAGACCCGCTGCCAATTCTGAAAACAATGAGTAAGGTTGTTACCTGTCCAGTTGGTTGTATGCAATCGAGCAGGAGTTAATAATTGCCAAACAGATATGGTAAATGGACAGTCAATGAAGACGTGGGCAGCTGTCTCATCATTCGATTTGCAGAGACAACATCGACTGGGACCCGACCATCCACGAATCTGTAGATTCGGCCACAACAACAATTTGTTTTCAAGTAATAACCAGGTGAATAATTTTTGCTTGAGATGGAAATCACTCCTCCAGATTGCACCGCGCCCACGCTCCAAAGATGTAGTCCAGCATTTAGCAACGATAGCATTGTAGGTGTTTTTTGCCGTTAGGACACCAGATCTGTCCCCTCCCGTCCAAATGAGCAAATCAGGCCTGTCTTGTAGTCGGATGCCAAGTGCTCTAAGTCTATAAGTGTAATAGTCCCATTCAACAGCAAGATCGACACCCACCTCTAACTCTTCGCTACTGAGCCAGCGATCACTCAAAAGACCCTCACTATGTGAAGAAGTGAACTGATATAGGAAGAAAAGGTGCTTGTGATGAAGGTGCTTCAGCAAATCTGTGGATAGCATGGCGAGCTTTCCCAATCCCAGCAAGCTGTCCCTTCCTACTTCTATCAGATGCCCGTTGCCATGTGCCCATGAGAGCCAATGGTGAATGATAGGCAGGGTAGTTAGTAGATGTTTCCAGGTCTGAGAGCAAACTGTTGGTCTCTCTGAGGCAGTTCTGAGCCAAAAAAGGACCGGTAGCTGTGGGAAATATTTTGCCTTTATGACCTTGCTCCAAATGCCCGTATTCATAAGTATGCGCCAGAGGGTGTTTGCCAAGAGTGCCTGATTGAAGAAGGGCAGGTTCCTAATGCCCCATCCGCCCATCTTTTTCGGTTTTGAAATAGTTGCCCAGTTGCAGAGATGATACCCAATGGTCTTGCTGCCGTTCCAAAGAAAGGAAAACATAAGCTGTCAAATAGATCTAAGAATGGATGCCAGGATTTTTGAGAGTGCCATCCAATAGACTGGAAGACTTTCCAGTACAATTTTTACAAGTATGAACCGTCCACCCATGCTAAGTAACTTGTTACACCAGTGATGAATTTTCCTGTCAAATTTGTCAAGGAGCCAAAGCCAATCTTTGTTTTTGAATCTGGAGGATTTGATGAAGAATCCAAGGTATGTGAAACCCTCCTGCAGGTCAGCAACATTAATACCAAACAAATCTTTCAAATCAGATGAGAAAGGTTCCTGTGCATTCAATGCAAGAAAGAGAGATTTTTGTAAATTTATCACCAGTCCAGATGCTGCACAAGAAGTGCCAATGATGGAATGAATAAGGGCCCATTCAGCAAAATTGGCCTCTGTCAAAATTAGTACGTCATCAACAAAGAGGATGTGCAAAATGTGAGACAGTCCCGAGAAGTTAACCCCTAAAAGTTTGCCCTCTGCTTGGCTGAGTTTGAGCAGAATACTGAGTCCTTCAAGAACCAAGATAAAAAGTAATGGTGATAGAGGGCATCCTTGATGGAGCCCTCTCTCGCAGCGAAAAGAACTGGTGGGCTCCCCGTTGATCAGAACAGCCATGGAAGTCGAAGTAATACAACTTAGAATCCAATTAGTAGTAGCTCGCCCAAAGCCACTCTGCAGAAGAATTAGGTGCAAAAAGTTCCAATTAACACAGTCAAATGCTTGCTTAAGGTCCATCTTGAGAAGATAGGCAGATTGTTTTTTGGTTTTTAAGATGTGGATGCATTCCTGTGCTACACCAACTGCGTCTAAAATCTGTCTACCTTTCAGGAAGCCAAGTTGCTCCTCCGATAAAGCTTTGGAGAGTAGGGGACGAATTCGATTGGCGATAATCTTAGAAATAAGTTTATAACATAGGTTGCACAATGAGATGGGGCGATAGTCTTTGAAGTTTTTTGGTAGGTTGGTTTTAGGGATCAAGACAATGTAGGTGTTATTTAGCTGTGGATTAATCACTCCCCTCAGGCGAGCATCCTCCACAACATCCAGCAGCTCCTGTCCCATAATGTCGAAGAAGTGTAAGTATAGTTCGACCGACCATCCGTCGGATCCCAGACTCTTTTCTCCCTTGAAACCCTTTAGAACAGTCAATAATTCCTCCTTGGTACAGGGGGATTCCAATGCAAGTGCCTCCTCTGCTGTCACCATATTGGGAAAATGACTGGCTAATTCCACTTGTGCATTTATGCTTGGAGCATTTGAGACCTGAAAAAAAGCTTTGAAATGTTGAACAGCCGCTGCTTTTATAGCTTCCTGGTCATGATGTATGATGCCTCCCTCATCTGCAATATCCCACAACTGCTTCTTTGATCTACGCGCGCTGGCAAATTTATGGAAAAAATGGGTGTTTTTGTCCCCACCCTCGAGCCAGAGCAACCTGCTCTTGAGTCGCCACCTCTCCTCATCTTCACGCAAGAAGGTAGCACGGGCTGCCTCCAGCTCTCGGATTCTGCAATGACTGTTCGGAGAGGCAAAATTATGTAACTATAAATGGAATAAGGCAGCCAGCTCCTCATCAATCCGATTTATGGCAGCTTGCTCCTCACGTTTTTTGTTCTTAAGCCAGATAGAAGTATGCTGTTTTAAGTTGGATAATTTCCTAACCAAATTTGCTTGTGGATCTCCTTGCACCGACACAGAATCGCTCAGCCACGTTGATCTGACCATTTTGTTAAAATAAATGTCCTTTAACCAAAGCGGATTAAGTTTGAAAGGCTGGCCCGCCCCATAGCGACCCGAGCCTATCTGAAGACAAATGGCAGCGTGATCTGAAAGATAGGGTAAATTAACCCAAGCCCGAGAACATCGATCTGGAGTAAGCACCTCTGCAGAGATAAGAAATCGATCAAGACACTTTGCAATGTAGTCCTGTCCTTGTCTGCCGTTCCTCCAGGTAGGTAAGAGCTCAGCAGGTTTAAGATCTATCAAATTGTTCTTGAAAAACAACTGTTTAAAGAAATTCAAATGCTGATCAGTGATTGCTTTCTGACCCCAAGTCTCCAGTGGGCTGGTGGTAATGTTAAGGTCTCCAACTAAGATAAGATTGTGTGCCGCTAAGAGTTCGAGATCATCCAGGCGCTCCCAAAATGCCTTGCGGTCGGTACAAGGCCCGTATACATTCAGAAAATTGAGGGAAGTCTTTAGTTCATAGTTGTAGCCTGTTAGAAGAATCCCTCCAGGGCTGAGCATCGGTCGAAGATCAAATAGGGAAGGGTCCCAAGCGGCCAGAAGTCCTTCCGAGGTGCCCACCGAGCTTTCCGTGCAGTTCAACCAGGTAGGCCTGAGACGATGGATGAAGTCTCTGGCAACAGAAGCAGTCACAAGTGTTTCTTGCAGAAAGATAATTGACGGTAGTGTCTGGTCCAAAAGTTTTCGCAAGGAGGCAGATTTCAGGGCTCCTCCAACCCCTCTTATGTTGAGGGACAATAGGATCATGGGATACCCCTGGATAGGGCTTTTAAATCTCTAAGCACCCCTTGTTTTGTGACCGGAACAGAGTTACCCGATGCATTCAAACCAGACAGAGTTTTCTTGCGTGCACTACGAGTTTTCAGTGGTGAAAGTTCAAGTCCAATACCTCTGGACCAATGTGGGTCTGGTTCAGGTGGAATGGAAAGGTTTGATGAGGATGGAAGGTCCATTGGAGGGTTGTTGGATGATGGATGGTCTAGTGGAGGTAAGTTAGGTTGAAAAAGAGAGTTTCCAAGATAGGTATACATTGGTAGCGAGTCAAAAGGTAAGGAGTGTGCTGGTGTGGCAGTCGGGAACATGGCATCAAGTTGAGTTTCAGATTGGCTTGGTTCAGTGTATCCAGGTAAAGTGAAAGAGCTTGGTGTTTCATCCGAAGGAACGGTGGACGAGAGGCCCGATGCCAGGGTAGATGGTGCTAGTTGTGATAGGTGGGAATCTGGTACAGGATCAGGGATGGAGACACAACTAGGTGGGGAAGGCTCAAATTGGGGGGGAGGAGATGTGTGATCAGCTTGGATCGAAACCGTGGCCTTAACACCAGAGCCCAAGATTAAATTTTCTTTCTTGGCAATGTACAATCTATCCCAAGAAGAGAGTGTGTTATAGAGAGAGGGGCAAAGTGTTTTGATCTTACCTACTATGGAGTCATCATCTGGACTGGAAACCTGCCCAAAGTTGGGTTCTGTCTGTTCATCAAACTGGGTTGGTGAGGAGATGTAGCCGTCAAAATTTGGCTCCTCTGCTGGATCCAAGTCAATGTCCAGACGGGGAAACTTATGGCAGTCCCTTCGCAGGTGACCTGTTCTGCGACAATAGGAACATCGGAATGGGATGCCAAGAAAGTCTAGGCATTGAGTGATCAGCTGGTTTCACCACTCAATCTCAAGGACCTCAGGTAGTCCGGCCTGAATGTCAATCTCTACATAAATCTTTGCCATTCTTCTGTCTATTTCTGCTAGACAGTTTTCATCCACTCTTAAGAATCGACATAAGGAAGTCCCAATAAGTTCAAGTGCTTGGTTATTCCAGAGCTGCAACGGGAGACCAGGTAGCAGGACCCAGACATGCCTGTGACTGAAGAATTCAGTTGTAGGATTGAAACCTAGCCTCCATCTTTTGAGCATGAGGCTGCCTCCATTTATCGGCCAGAACCTGTCCAGAATGAGAGTTGAGTCTTCTGGCTTATTGAAAATGAAGCCTAACCATCCATGTTGCAGCAAGTGTAATTTAGGAATATATCCCAGAATTGGCTCCCAGTGGATAGATATCCAGGTTTCTAAAGATTGCTTGCAATTTTCTTTGTATGTCAGTCTTCCAACCAGGGCACACAGGGCCAGGTTACAAGCATCGGTGAGCCCAACAACCATTCCGAGGATGAGCTTTGGATGTTTGTTTTTAGGTTTCCAGACGCGATGATGGCGTTTATGTATCCCTTGTTTCCGAGAGGTGGGTCCAGAGGTTGGGGTCCATGTCCCTGGTCGGTCCCTGTGCTGGTGGACCTCTGCCAATCTCTGCTGTAGTGAGGGAGTCGGACTTGCTTTTACTAGTATGGATTGACTCTGAACATCGACAGATGGGTCTGACTGGATTCCTGTTGGAATATCCATACCAGTGCCGCCACTATTATTTAGTCCCAGCTGAGATGTCGACTGTTTTGTTTTGTAGTGGCTGGAGCAGAGCTCATCAATCGAGGCCAGCATGGATGGATGGTCCCATGGGTCTCCCATGTTCCAACAAGATGGTCAAGTCTGGAGGCCTACTAAAGAGACTACAGGAAAGAATAGAAGCTGGTGGAGAACAGATTAACCCTCAACCAGTTGGCGAGTCAGACTGTCTAAGTAGATTAATGAAGGTGTCTGAGAGCACCGCGAAAGTTGACTAGTAGCTGGTAGATGACAGAAGATGACAGAATGCAAATGGAGCATCAGGACAGGGGACAAAAAGTGAAATAGAACAGAGAAACCAACCAACCGAGTGGGAGCGGAAACATAGTCTCAGCTAAAGACAACACAGTATCCCAGAGAAAGGTCTGTAAGATAACGCAGGGAAGATCCCTCCAAACCCCAATGTTCGAGGCTTTGAAATGGTGTGTGTCGACCAAGAATCCAGCTGATAACTGCACAGTAATCAAGTTACTAAACGGAAAGCAAACCACCGATAGAGACAGTCCAAACCTCAGAGAAGGGAGATGTTCCAGGCTGTCAAAACAAGCGCAGAAGGTCTCAGACTGGGTGTCGTCGACAAGATCAGGCACAAGGATGAAGTCTACGGAGGCGCAATGGGAAGCGGTCGCTCAACTATCGAAGGCGCCAAATCTACAGAGAACCAGTTCAAAAAATTGCAGTCGCCCGCCATTTCTCTTCTTTTCCCTGTGTTTTACGCACCAATTTGATTGAAATATGTGAATTTTCTGGGTTGTATGGACCCATGCAAAAAATAAAGATCGATTGAATGATGCTCTTGTATTATGAATTTTTGGAGCTACATATCCCATGGATGTGGTTTCTCATTTGATGTTAATTCACTGTGTATATGTAATTAACTTGAGGTGTATTATAGTTGTGTGATGCATCCCTTCTGTTGGAATCGATGAGGAAGAGCATCGTTTTGGATTTTATGAGTAGCATGAAATGAATAAAGATTATTATTATTATTAATACAGAGACATAAGGAGAAATATGCTGAACAGTAAAATGCAGATTGAAAACAAGCTTTCTAGAATGATGGCGGCTTATCTCTGAAAAGAGATGTGACAATTGTGCTCATTCGCAAGAATATGAGTACAATGAGACTCTGAAAGCATTTTTACAATAAACATGAATCCATGCCAAAACCCTAGACATCCAAAAAACCTAACCCTAGGAGATGAAGCGCGAAAAGTCATGTGGGCCCCGTTGGGGTAAGTTAGTACATCAACTTCTCAGGGTCGTAAATTTTTGCATATGATCTCCATTTGGGGTGCACGATGGATCATTGAAAATGTATTGCGAAGGAGCTTCATTTCATAGGCTCAATCATGCCTTCGATGATCATTGAGCTTCCCAATCATGAAAAAGCATTGTTTAGGCCCTCAAAATGACCCCAGAAGTTTAGGACCCGAAAAACTACTAAAAATAGTAAATTGCCAAAAAAAAATTGAGCCAGTTAGAATAGGTGGGTGGCCACCGATATCCTCTTGGATCAAGCATAGAGCATGTCATAAAGCAGATAAACAGGAGCTTTGGCTTTCACAACTTCAGGTAGTTGGATACCATCAAAGAAGTCGTGAAGAGGGAGTGCCCCAAGGTCTTCTCTTGCATAGATATATTTGTTCGCTCTGCCAAAGATGGCATTGTATCGGTACATGGTTACATATATACTTATGTTCATGATATACACAATGTATATATATATATATATTGCGCTTATGTTCAAGATATACACAATGTATACATACACACTTATGTTCAAAATTCAAGTGTTTATGGCATTGGGTATATAATCTCTATTAATAAAATAATGTACGTGTGTATGTATTGATGGTGGGAAAATGAAATGTTTGATAACAACTAGTTAGGGAAACTGAAGGGTGGCTTCATTCGGGCCCTGTAGATTAAGTGAGTGTTGTGGTGGAGGGTGGGATTTCTCCCCATAGACCACAGTTGGATGGCCCTACCAAGTCCTTGAACAAATCAAACCATCTCCAACATGTTGATGTAGATAGAGGTGTGAAAAGGTTTTTGTGACAATCGATGTAGCATTCGCAAATTGGGACAATTTCACATCTTTTAGCAGGAGGCATTGCAAGTGTTGTCAACAAGACCTGCACTGCTCCATTGACTCGACTTACCATTCTATTTCAGGTTTTTAATTGGTTTCATGATTCATATGGAGGTTATTTTTTCAATGGACCTTGAAAATAATAGTTACCAGGTTTGGCTTTACCACAATAAAAGCCTTAAATATTTGATTTAAAAGAAAAAATTACAAAAAATTCCTACAACCCTACCATCTCACACTCATTCTCTTTATAAGCTAGAAACATAGGCCTATTTTCATTATATTCTCTTTTGAGAGAATTAGAGAGCCTACAATGGGGTTAATAAGGATGTCATCGAGACTAGAAGAAGAGATGGACAGAAGAGAAGAGCAGATGTGGTAGAGAATTACGTGCTTGATCACAATAATAGGATCTCCATCATTGCACAACCTATTATCTGAATAGCTCTGAGACTTTGGGTGTCGTCTGGGAGGTGTTCCACATCGACGACCTCCTTGGCTTCTCAAATGGAAACCTCCTCAACTTCTCAAATAGCGACATTGGAGCCCCTATTCAGAATGATGAAGAGAACAACACCAATTCGACAAAGGCCTTAGCCAGGTCTATGGAATGGGATTCTTCTTCTTCGGTAACCCAATTTATAGAGGAGCTTCCTACCACATAGCTCTGTGTTCCTGTAAGACTTCAAATTTTGAGGGAAAATTATTTTGTTTTGCGGTTTCTTTGGCTCTTTGTCTTCTCTAGGAGAGGAATTTGATCATGATTTATATTATGGTAATATTTTTATTTTAAAATATGATTTAAAGAAACAAGTTATCATGTTGGTAGCAGTTGGCTAGTGGAGGAAGATCTCCAGGACAGTTCGGGCAAGTACTTCACATGACCGCTAGATGTGTGAGGTGACCACTGGGTCGAGTACTTCATGTGCAAGTTGGAGGTATGGAGGTGGTGAGAACAACGATATGGAATGGTGGAAAACAAAGAGATAGGGACATGTGGACACATGATGTGGAAGATGGTATTGGTTGACAAGTTTTGGGCTATTGACAGGTTTTAGGAAAAAGCTTTTTTCCATGTTTTTGCCAAAATATATTCACAAATTATCATCATACCCTTATATGTAGTGACTATTTTACCATGCTTTTTCCCAAAAAAATATTCTCAAATTTCCATTTTTACTAAAAATGATTCACCCAAATTCTATAGAATAAAATTATTTTACCTTAAAAATAGCCCAAATTTTATAGAAACTATATAAAATCCTTATAAATTTGAATTTTTTTACAAAAATATCGCCAAACATTTTATAGTTTGCATATTAAGGACTAGTAATACTCTCTAAGGTTTCTAMATTTCGAGATAAATTTCCATCCTTAAAATTATCCMTGTTCGACATAAATATCMAACATGCTCAATACAATGATATGCATGTGTACATGTACTTTCTCATSAGTATTACAAGGGGCCTTTTCCAACTACCACTCATTAATACATTTACCCCACCAAATACATAGTGAACTTAATTCAATGAGTATGGCCACATTATATTAATTAATGAGTTCACACCAACTACTTAGTGGGTCTTATTCTAAGGGTATTATGATAATGCATTAGCAATCCTCCTCGGGTACCTCTCTAGATATCTATCTCATCCCATTCACATGTTTTATTCTAAGGGTACATTCCATCCCATTCACATGTTTTATTCTAGCCATAGTCAACTGGTACCAAGCACAAGCTTCCATCCATCCTACTAATATTGAAACATAGGGGCTAGCTTCTTCCATGCCACCTTGATATCGACTATGGTTTCTCCTTTGGTTCGATGTTTTTTCTATACTATTCTAGTATCTCCACTAATTGGTTTTATTCTTCCATGTGCTTCTATACTAGGTGATTTTCTTATTCCATGTTAGTCCATAGTAATTTTGCTAATGATCATGACATTGCCTTGATGAATGTTGTTTCTTCGGTGGTGTCAATGGTGATGGGTTATTTGTTCTTATAACTTTGAGTCTTCCACATGTGGTGACTTTGAGAATGAATCTCCATATATTCATCTTCCTTTTTATGCCCTTCCTTAAGCTTTCCTTTGGGCACTTAAATACATTTTTTTCTCTTATTAAAGCTTGGAATCTTCATCTGACATGTATGTATGTTATGAAATTAATTTCAATGTAAGGACTTCTTCATGTGCCACCTTCAACCATTGTTGTTTATTGAGAGAAATATTTTGTAATGTGATTTTTTGTTTATTATACCAAATCTTTATAAATTTATTTTGCATATTAATACTAGTTGCACCTAATGAGTCCATCCAAGGATATCCAAGAATAATATCCACATCATCCATATCTATAACATGAAAATTTGCACATAAATATATTTATCCATAGAAATCTTCAAATCCTTAAAAATTTAAACATACTCACCCTCAATCTATGTTCTCTAGATATGATTTGCAAGGGCTTACAATAGTTTATCCAAGTATGAAACATTGATGAAATCATACTTGTTTCTAGGGTTTATAGAATCTGTGGCCTTCTATTACTGAAGACATCCACAAACTTGTAGTAGGGATTTTTAAAATGAAAATAAACCCCTATTGTTTTATGTATCCTTCTTTGCAGCATGAGACCACCTCTCTAAATATACTTTTACATATTGTCCATATGGAAGTCTAACGATATTCCAATCATCAAGGGACTTCCACCACATGTCCGCATGGCATTTTAAATTAAGGAATAACCAAACTCTTTAGGTATTTTGAATTCATCTCATTTATTTATTATTCAATATTAGAATCATTATATTTTCTTGTAAAGTACATCTTTCTTGGAAAGACCCACAACTAAAAATATATTCTTGAAGAAATAACTTCATTTTTAATGAAGCTCCTTTCTATAGTTAGGGTTTTAGGGTGCAACGTTTGAAATGACCATAATGTATATTTTAGCCTTGTACAATAAATTACTGCAAACAGATTTTTAATAAAAATAGAAAAGATATAATGTCCCACACACACTCACACACACATTACATGAATATTTTACCCTGGAAACCCAAATCGAGAAAACCAACAACCTGTTTAGAGCCACACCTTCAATCTTGTATCCATCATATCTTCATTGTTTACAATAACATACATATACAGGATCCTGTGAAATCAAAACCCCTAATACATTGATTTGGATTAGTCAACAACTCTAATTCCTTAACCAGAATTAGAAAACCATCGGTGGAAACCATGTGCTGAAAAAACCGTTGAAACAATGGGCGAATATCCAAAAATAATTGTCAAATAAACCCCACAAAAATTTTTCATGCAAAGAATATATCACATACCCAACATTCTCCCACCTATTTTTTTCTTTTCATACAGGGAGTTACAATGTTACATAGTCAACAATCTAGGGCAGCAATGCCCGTAGATCCTCTACAACAAGAGAAATTCTCGGTGCTCACAAATTTTGTTAATGAATCTACAACATTCTTCAAAGTATCCATATTCATCAACGATACCTTCTTTTCTTCAACCATGTCTCTCATAAATTTATATTGAACATCAATATTCTTTGTCTTTGAATGATAAGTCAGGTTCTTCACAAGAAATATTGCACTACGAATGTCACAATTAATCCTTACATCTTGTTGTACCAACCTAATACCTAAACATAGTCTCTATAACCGAATTGCTTCCTTTATTGCATGAGTAGCTACCATGTATTCAACTTCTGTAGTTGAGAGTGCCACTACAAACTATCTTTTTCTCATCCAACTAATTGCTCCTCCAAATAGATTAAACACATATCCACTTGTAGATATTCTTCAATCCAGATCTCCATCCTAGTTTGCATCAATAAATCCATGTATGTACAACACTCTTTCCAATCCTAGTCTTCCTTGGTAACACAATCCATAACTTGCAGTGCCATGCAAATACCTGAAAACCCTACAGGGAGTCATATGAAAGGATGCACCTAAGTCAAACATTCATGCCTCATGATCTGCATGTGTGCTTGAAGAAGACAAGTACACATCCCCTCCTTCTTCCTTGGAGGTTTTTTATTATGTAGAAAGAGAATATCCATATTCCTTCCCCCTCTCGACAATTTTGTATCTACGTTGTCTCTTGTAGTGCTCTTATTTTCCACATCTCCAACATACCTTTACAAACTTTCTAGGAGATTTAGATCTACCCTTAGTTTTGGATCTCCCACTCAAGGACTTATATCTATTTCTTTCTTGGGAGCGTCCTCTTGCAAATAATACATATGTTCTTTTTTCTTCCATGTTCTTCTTCCTCATCTCCCCCAACAATAAGGATGAGAACACACCATTGAAAATTAAAGTAATTGTATTACTACCTATGGCTACAACCAGGATATATCGCGAGTCTAGTAAAGAGAAAAATAAACTAATACATTTGTCTTCATAATAAATCTTAATAACAACAGATAATAACTGACTTACCACAGTATTGAAGGCATTCAGATGCTTTGTCACCAAGTCTCCATCTTTCATCCTCATGTTATACAACTTCTTCCATAGGAACAATTTGTTTACCAGGGACTTTGACCGATACAAAGCCCCTAACTTATCCCATAATTCCTTGGATATAGCTTCCCCTGGGACATTCAACAATATTGAATCTAAGAGACACAACCAGATTGTTCTCTTCACCTTTCGATCCAAATTTTCCTAGTCTTCTGCTAACGTTCCTAAAGGTGCAGTGCCTGGATCCACAATAATCCACTGATCTTTGTCCACCAATTGATCTTCCATCTTGATCTTCCACAACTCAAAACTTTTCCCATTAAATTTCTCGATCTCTATTTTCGAACTGCTTGCCATTTCTTTTTACCTGAAGAATAGATA
>ML798039.1:89335-112988 GCA_009831015.1 Picea engelmannii | reverse complement strand
CAAGTGGCACAAAAGGATGAAAATTGAGGTGGTTAGGAAAAAGACGAAAGGGAAAACAATGGTTTTTCCTTTTCCTATGGTCTTTTTCTCTGGAGAAAAGCTGTCCAAACTTCCAATTGGTTATACAATGACTCAATCCTCCTATAAGATAGCTTCTCCAACATTGCTTCGATCATGGCCACACTATCATCCAAGGGAATCATATCCTTCTCCATGTTTTTCATGTAATCTTTTATGATAGTATGGAGCTTCGTTGGTTGTATCAAATGTTGATCAATAAGATCATTTGAGACGAAAGTTGATGTTTCAACTATTTGTCTCCTTCTACTTGTACTTTCCTTAACTACATTCACTAATTCCTCCATGAGTAAATTCTTCCCAAGTTCTTCTAACATTGGGAGTGGACCATGCCTTATCAACTCTTGAGCAGCTTTGTGAGTTATAGAGAAAATCCCCATTGCTTTGGTCACTTTTGTTTCTGCTTGTTTCCCTACCTACCGGAAATTATCTAGTGCATATAGATTTGTCTTCCTTGTTTAGTTTGAGGGTTTGTATAATTTTGGAGGTGCATAAGGATTTTCTGCTATCCAACTATCGATGTTTTCTATACCTTCCCAGATAGTATTATATTATGTCATCTACTTCTATATCATGTTGTTTTGTTCAATAATTGTTGCAACTATGTTTTGGAAAAGATGCAAGTTGGAATACATATCGATGATTGCACCTTCCAGCTCATTTCTCACTTTTCTCACGCTGGCTTTAAAACTGAGAAGATTTCTCTCATCTATCCTTACTTGTTGGATCTTCTTTCCTAACTCTTTGATCGTCATTTCTTTCTCCTCATTTTGTTTGCATAGCCTTTGTATATTATCTACAGTTGCATCCATGAATGCAAATCCTTCCCTAGCTGTTGCCTCATAGTTTTCCCTGACATTTTCTATAATGGGCACTTGGGTTACTACTGATAGAGGAGATCCCTTTGTTGCTGGAATTTTTTTAACCATTTCTTGTATGATCCGACCAATTTTTATATAGTACGTGAAACTGCGGATGCCCACTATTTCAGTCGACCGAAAAGGTTCTCAAGGCCCAAGACCTAACACACTACTTCTTGTTTTTGTTTCTGCGTGTGTGGTGGATGTTCTAGGGACATCCAATTCCATTGGGTGCATGTATTATTCTCTATCTCCTACATCCTTCTTCTGCCTATCTTCTTCGATAGTTTTATCTGCTTCTTCCTTTTCTGATAATTTTGTTGCTATTATTGATGCTTACTCAAACTCCTTTTCCTTTCAGGAAGAAGATTTTTCTTCGGCTTCCTCTTTTTCTCTTGCTTCACTTTCTACAATAGTCTTTTCCTTGTCAGCTTCCAGATTTTTCTTCTTTTTAGCATCATTTTTCTTCTTCAACACTTTCTCTTTTTCCCTCCTCTTTTTTTCGTTTGGTGCTTCTTCTTCTTCTGCTGCTGAACCTAAATGGGTCAAGAGGGATATGGCGGAAGATCTCTCAACTTCATCTATTTCTGCATATTTTCTGGCTACCTCTCTTGCAGCTTCTTCGTCTACAATCCTGCCTCTTGGTTGACCCCGCCTATTAAAAATAACCTCATCATAGGTTCTAGCATTCTGATCCTTCTTCTTCCCAGAACTCGTTGGTATATTTGTAAGGGAGTCTCATGCTATGAAGATGATATTTGATAATGTTCTTTGTATTGTGTCTCTTGAATATTTCCTCTCCAAAATGGTAGGAAAGAAATGTGTTTACTTCTGTCTGGTCATGTTTGGTGTTTTCAAAGAAGTAGTTTCCAATGTAAAGAGGAAATGGAGGCCAGATGGATTTCTTAGATCTATACAAAATTCATGTGACCCACTATATGATTGTCTGATATGCTACTTCCTAGAGCACAAGTTTATTTGGGACAAACCTAGGAAGTAGGTGAGGCAATTTCATTGCACCATATATCCTGATATATGTACCATGCTTCATTACATACCAATCCCCAATCTTCCTTATAACTTCTATGGCCTTCTTGGTCATACAGGGTGGGAGGTTAAAAAAATGAACTCATATAATGGTACAAGAAAGTGTTGAAAAGTCCTTTGATAATATATTCGGTATTTGTTCTCCCAAAGCACTTTGCAGTAAATATGGATTGCAACATCAACAGGAAGCCAACTCCATCCCATATTCAGGTATTTTTGAGCTATGCACATTATGTCTAAAATATATGAAGCCATATGGAAACTGGGGAAGTTTCCTGGTTGTGCTCGTGTAAAAGATGAAATTTCACTTTTAAGATTCTCAGACAATGTGTCTGCCCAATTGAATGAGGCACCTACATCTACAAAGAAATAAATTAATGGAAGATAAGACAAAGGAAATTGTGTTTCATCCGGTTCACCATACAACCTGCACAACATGGCTACCATATACTGGTATGGTCTTCTTAGATTGTTAGTGGGATATCGACCTTTGTCCTGATATTTGAATTGCTTATCTTCTTTATACCATGTTGGGAACAAATCCTTTGGGGTGAGCTCCAACTAGCTAAGGATTTGACCATCTAAATTTTTGTTTCCGACCTCTAAGTGATAGCATTTAGCTAAATCATCAGGCCTAAATGAAGCTATTATCATATTTCTTGCATTAAAGATATACCTATTATCTATGTTTGTGTTCTTCAAAATACATGATATAGCATCTGCACAAGGGAATACCGCTAGATGTGTTGCCACCCTGAAGATTCCTGATTTTTTGATGCTCTTAAATGCCTGGAGTTCGCCTAGGTCCTCTACTTTTGTAGAAAATTTTGATTTCTTGAACATGTGATAGACTTCCCCCCATTTCAAAATATCTCCTTCTTTGTCTAAAATTCCTGATGTATTGTTGTATATAGCTCTAACACTTTCCATATATGTTGTCTGTTGAGAGCTTCTAGATGGTTCAGCTCCTGCTGGCTTCATTGTTGCTTTCTTTCATGGTGACATGTCTGAACCTACATACAATGATAAATTTGTAGCACGTTATTAGAAATAATTCATAAAGAACTATTCACAACATGTTGTTCTTTGTATATAGCAATCAATTTCCTACTGAGATTCTAAAAGACTTGGGCAATTATTTGAGAAAAATGAACAATTCTAAATGCAATTTGGAGGAGTTAATAGTAACTCCTCCGAGTAGTTCGGAGTAGTTAATAGTAACTCCTCCAAGTAGTTCATAGGAGTTAATATTAACTCCTCCAAGTAGTTCGGAGGAGTTAATATTAACTCCTACAAGCATTTCGGAGGATCTAATATTAACTCCTTCGAGATGCACTTGGAAGAGTCTTTATTAATCTTGGAGGGTGTTCGAATGTTTTACAAAGAACTCCTATGATCTTCTCAGAGGAGTTAAGAGTAACTCCTCTGAGCAGATCAAAGGAGTTAATAATAAATCTCTCAAGCATATCAGAGAAGTTAATAGTAACTTCTTTGATATGTTTCAGAGAGTTACTAAAAAAAATCCCGGTAAATAATATGCGAATATGTAGCATGGTGGGGAACCATTCAATTAAATTATAGGTACATATTGTGGGATTAGGGTCTATTTAGGTCAAGAGTCCATGATTTAGATGAAAAATGGTAGGGGTTTTTTTCAATAGTCAAACTTGAAGCTAGGTTTTTGGAAATGGTCAATTACAAAGGACATTCACTTCTTTTAATCCGTAGCCATCGAAGGGGTCAGTTAATTGATGAGGGCATAGAGTCTGAAAAATGGTGAAGTGACGGAGGGAAAAATACAAGGGAATAGAGGCGAATTAGGGTTGAAATTGTGCAAGAGAAAAAAGGGAAAAAATACCCTAACCCTAACTTTTAAGCAACACAAAAATATGGGGGGAACGAACTTACCGGTTGATCGTTTCCATGTGTAGAGGGACGAGAATTTTGTTTTGCTCAAACAGCGTTTACCTAGCTCTCCAATGTCAAGTCAAGAGAAATTGGTATAGTGATAAAATCTCCAACCCCATTTCACTTTATATATCTTAAATTTAATTAAGTAGCATTAAATGCAGTAGGTGTGCTCGAAGGATTTCTTAACAACTTTGTTGAACTTGCCTTGCTTTATCAAAGCGATTGGAAAGAACTCCTTTGAGCAGCTCAGAAGAGTTGTAGGGAACTCCTCTGAGCATCTCGAAAGAGTTGAAGGGCACTCCTCCGAGAAGATTAGAGGAGTTAAAGAGAAATCCTCCTAGCATCTCAAAAGATTTGAATGGAACTCCTGCGATCATCACGGAAGAGTTGAAAGGAACTTTTCCAAAAATTTCTTAAAACTTCCACTTCGACTAGTTTCTCAACTTTTTCAAGTGAATCACGAGTTACCAAGAGAAGATTTTGTTTGATCAAAGGGACTTATGAGAATTTTCTTTAGTTTTCAAAAATAAGGAGGCTTCATTTTAGGAAAGTATCCAAATATGAGGTAAAATGGAGGGGTTGTAGTGCTATTCACAACAAATGACAACACACTGGGAGAAGCCTTGGATCTCTGCAAAATGAGTCCATTCATAATTTTATTAGGAAAGAAACTCCATCACACAAAATCACAACGAAGAAAAAATATGTCCCATAACTTGTATATTAAAAAGATATTTTTGATTCAAGTATGATTCATTTCTCTAGTGTTTCTCCACTGCCAGCGAGCGTCCATATCCCCGACGGAGTCACCTCGGTGTAACAAGCCTTGCTCCGCTTCCAGGGAGTGTCTGTAGCCCCGATGGAGATAATTGCATATCCCATGTGATCTAAAAATCCTTTCCCCAATCCTTTACCTTTTATAATATTTAATTCTCTTTTGTTTAGAGATGTAGGTGGATGGGGGGATTCCAGTTAACCTTTAAAGGCAATATGGATGACACCTGTGATGGTGAGATCTGCTAACTTGATTATAGATAAGAAAACTTCCCGAGTCATGATTCCTAATCCTACTACAACATATCATATAGACCATTTCCTTTAGCTCTTGTAACATAGCAATATGATGTTTACTGTAGTCTCTTTGCTCTCTGTTTTCCTAGTGTCCTTTTATATTGACAAGCTACTTTTATCTACTAGATATTAACTCATGATAGTGCACAAAGGGTTCACATGTATAGGAGATGAGTAGAGTGAACATCCTATTACATAGATGTTTAGGCTCTCTGCACCGAATATGCTCCTTTTAAGCATGTGACTTTCTTCAGGTTGTAAGAACTCCAAAATCACAAGGGAATCGAGGCAAGAAGGACAAGGTAAAACCAGTAGTCAAACAAATCAAGAAAACTCAAACTAACTAAGGAAACAAAAATCAAAAGCAAAACTAGAAACAAGTTTTATTTATGCACAAGTGATCAGTAGCCTCAAGGGCTAACTAATATAGTGTTTTAGGACTTGGCCATTTACAGGGACAGAGTTGATCTCTCCCTAAAGGTTTCATAATCAAAAAGTGCTTTGGCCAATATTTTCTTTGATAAGGTAGGGACCAAGCCAAAGTTGTTGAAATTTCATATGTTTCCCTTTATCTTCATGTGGTTTATCCCATTTTAGGACTAGATCCCAAACCTGGAATTCTTTCTCACCCACATATTTCTTATCAAACCAATCTTTTAGTGTTTGATTGTGAGCTTCAAACTTGGTTTTAGTCTTGTCACGTATTTCTTCAAGGTTCAGAAAGGTATTTATACAACTTTGGATGACTAGGCATTCTCTACCTCAGGACTGTTGTGTAAGTTGGAGAGAGGGTAGGTAAATGTTCAAGGGTAACACAACTTCTTTTGCATACACAAGAAAATAAGGTCATTTTCCGATGGAGGCTTTTGGTGTAACACAATCTTCCCAAAGAGCATTTTGTAATGCATTGTTCCAATTTCTTTGGTGATTGACCATGGTTCTTTTTAGGATACAAATGATGTTCTTGTTTGTGGATTCTGCTAGGACATTTCCTTGGGGTAATGGTTAGTTGAATACTTTAAAATAATTCCCTTTTCCAATGCATACTCAGATAATTTCAAACATGAAATTTAAGAATCATTATCAAATACTAAAGAGTTAGGAATACCAAACCTGGTGATAATGTGTTGCTCAAGCAAATTAATCACTACTTCTTCATCCACTTTGACTAAAGGAATTGCTTCAATCCAACGTGTGAAATAATCAGTTGCAGTTAGAATATAACTGTGTTGTTTATATGAATGAGGATTTATATCACCAACAATATCTAAGTGCCATTGCTTGAATGGCTCTTCCACTACTACAAGTTGGAGAGGAAAAGAGGAATTTCGTTCTCTCCCTGATGCTTTTTAACATGCTTCACAGCTTCTCGAGTATATTTGGGCATCCTTGAAGAGGGTGGGCTAGTAGTATCCTGCTCTTAGAACTTTATGAACTATTGTGTCTCCTGAGAAATGACCACTAGCTGGTCCATCATACATATCTTTTAACACCTTATGAACTTCTTATTTTTCAATACATTTGAGCAACAGTCCATCGTAATTATTTTTGAACAAGATGCCATGTAATAATTGATACTGTAAATATTTCAGATACAATGCTCTTTTTTTCTTAGCATTGAGATGATATGGAGTGGTTCCATGCTGTAAATAATACTTAAGATCATTGTAAGATGATCCTTCAATGGCTGGAACATATGGAACTTGTTGCGTATACATGATATATCCATCTTTCCAACTATCCTCTTCTTTTTATTCAACATCAACTCCTTGGGTTACTAATTTACACAATCCTTGACCCTTTACGATGTTGGATGGTTTAAATTCGAGGTCATACTCTTGCATATATGTCATCCAATTTCCTCGTCTTTCACCCAAATCCTTTTGAATGAACATGGATCTCACTTCAGGGTGTGGGACGACGACTTTAGTACGATTTTTTAGGATATACGGTATGAACTGCTTGATTTCGTTATGGACAAAAAATGCTTTCTTGTCCACCGAAGGATAATTCAATTTAGTCCCTTGTAACCTAGTGCTCATAAAAGAAACAAGGTATCCATATCCTTGTTAATCCTTTTGAGTGACTATTGTTTCTAGTGAATGTTTAGATGCAAATGTATATAGCAGGAAATCTTTTGAAAAACCAGGACTCTAAAGAGGCGACACATTGGCAAATGTATATAGCAGAAAATCTTTTGAAAAATCATGACTCTAAAGAGACGACACATGTTTCCTTTTCCAGAGGTGTCTGTTTAAATTGTACATCCTTTTTAATCATCTTTTGTAAAGGTTTTACAATATCAACAATGTCTGGAACAAATCTTTTGACGAAATTGATTCTCCTGAAAAACGATTGCATGGACCTCTTGTTGTGCGATGGAGGAATTTGTAAAATGGCTTTGGTTCTCTTTGGATCCACCAAAATTCCTTCTTTTGAGATAATGTGTCCCAATGAAATTCCTTTTGAAACGACGAATACAATTTTATTTTGATTAAGTGAAATTCTATATTTTCTGCAATGCTCGAAAATCTACTTCAGATGTTTTGGGTGGTCTTCTCTTTCTTTCGAATACACTGTAACATCATCAAGGTAAACCACCACGCTTTGACCAATTAATCCTTTAAAAGAAATGTCCATTTTCCTTTTAAAGGTGGCTCCTGCATTCATAATACCAAAAGGAATTCGTCTTTAAGCATAAGTTCCCCATTTAGTTCAAAAGTGCTCTTTAAACGGTCTGGTTCTACCACAAGAACCTAGTTGTATCCCAAAAATCCATCTAGTAAGGAGAATACTTGAGATCTATAGACGAGTTGCGGGATTTTCTCCATTGGGGGAACTAGATATTTATATTTGTTAGAAGCACGATTTAGATTTATGAAATCTATATAGATTCTTATTTCTCCCCACGTTTTCCTCACGGGCACCATATTAGATACCCAAGTCGAATGTCTTACTTTAAAAATTATTCAAGCATATAACAACTTCTTGAGTTCCTTTTGTATAAGAGGTTCGAGAGTAGGATGAATCTTCCTGAGATTTTGTTGAAATGGATTCATTCCTTATTTGATGGGAATCACATGTTGTATTATTGGTGTATCATAAGTCTTCAAATCATCATATGTCTAGGAAAAAACATCTCGATACTTCTTGAATAATTTTGTAAATGTATGCTTTTCTAAATCTGAAGAGAAAGTGTCAGGGTTGGCATACTTAGGATGTTCAGATGTTCCCAAATTAACCAAGAAATTCATCATCGTGGAGCTATTGGTATTTGGATTAGCTATCCTCCTGAAATTAGATTGTAAATAAAATAAATTTTCAAGAGTCAAAACATTCTTTGGAACACAATTTGTATTGACTTTATCAGTTTCTTGTCGATAAGCTTGCAACTCTTGTTGATGAATTTCATCATTAATCACTGATTTTTGGAACGTGTATGAACTAGTAAGGAAGTTGAAAATCTGATAATCATAGTTGAATACTCTCCAGCTTGTGACGTTGATAGGTATGGATGGCCTAAACATTAGTGTTGTGTTGGTTTTGTCACATGGGTGAGCAAAAACACAACACTTACCTACTTAGTTATGTCATCTAAACAAGAAAGAGGTTTGGGAGTTGATTAGATAACCAAATACAAATGAAACAAGGAAATAAAACTAAAAACAAAGAGAAATAAATGTTAGAGAAGCTTGCAAGAACTAGAACCATGAAAAGCAAAAAATGACCATCATATAACTACCAATGGATCAATATATTGATAGGCTAACACTATAGACAAAGGAAGGGACTTATGAATCCCCTCTTCCTCCTTGGGAGGGCTCTTGAGTTCCCTAATAGAGAGCTATTCTCTTCATTCAATGACAAGTGACAATGGTGAAGAAATACAATGTCAATCCTCTCAAGAGGTGAGTGGAATGGCCCTTGCTATAGTGCTTGAATGATTCAAAGAGAAAATAGGATTCTCCAAGAAGAATTATTGCAACATAACAATACCTTAAAGTTATTATTTTTCTAGCACACCCATGGCACATATTTATAGTGTCAATTCATGGGAAGATACAACTGGTTCATAGTGTGAACAAGGGGCCTTTTAGGGCACTTCCTAGCCCTTGACCAGACTCCAAGATAGATTTCTCTCATACATGAGTGTCAAATCGTGTTGGTGGTTGAGATAGAAGTGGTTGAGAGGCCGAAAAGATTCATAAATGCGTCGTTCATGATAATTTTGAGTCTTTTCTTGTATATAGTCGTGCATATTGTGCACAGTGTGTGTTGAGGGATGTGTTAACCTGCATATTCTACGCACTGTGTGCGAGATTCCTTTGGTGAATTTGCACACTTTGATTTTTTAACCAAGTATATAGTTTTTTGCATTTTTGATCAATTTTGGTGTTGTAGTTGGACTAATTATTGCTGGCATTGATGTCTTTCTTCAACCATTATGTGTAATGCTGCAGACGATTTTTTAGTGATAATAGATGCCCCCTGATGTGTGAGATTAGGAGCATACGTATAGCTGAAATACATCAATGTTTCTTTTGTTGAGAGTTCCATTGTAAGGAAGGGTAAAGAGAGGAACTGCATGAGCGATTCGTCAGAGGGAGAGGGAAAATTGTAGGAACCAAACCTTTGTCTAGGGAGAAAAAATAAAATCTGTATACAAACAAGGTGGGCATGCCCCATGCTCGTGACATGAAACCAAAATGTGGGATTTTAACTGAAGATGTATGATGGTGTAGGTAGATCTAGCGCCCTCGGGGGTGGTTGATAACGATAGATGATGGTTATGACTGGTGAATTGGCTCTAAAGCGAGTAATGGAAGACTATAAGAAGTGTCGATGACTCATATGCATTGACGGCCTATCAACTTCAGAGGTCTTCGGCTGATATGAAACAACTGCAATGGTCACATAGTAAGACTCACCTTAACTTGAGAGTTTGCTGAAGTCAAATTTTATGGGGGTCAATGGAATCAGAAAGAAATGATGATTCTATCTGTGTCGTCTGAGACTCCTCATTGAAAAGGTAATGAGAGTGAAGATATTTTCGCCATTCTGGAAACTGTGTTGATGTCGACATGAAGGGAGACGCGACACCAAGAAGCTAAGGGATTCTTGAAATCCACTGAGTAATAGATGATATTAAATACTAACGAGTAAAATGAACGAAGTCAAGATGTTGAGGGATGATTGGAAACAACCGTAATACTGTATCTAGCATCAGGGGGATGACTAGATATGGGGTTAAACTATTCCAGAGGCTAACAAAGTGGGAAAACTTAGAGAGAGTGGGTATATGTATTTGGGATACTTGAGGTTTTTTAGCGATGTCGATATGAAAAATGGCTAAATGCCCCAACCAAGGGCGACATGGGTTTCTTTTCCAGGTAAAAGAAGGTCATCGAGGATGATGACTAAAAAGCTATGTATATGCTGGAAACAAGGGATTTATACAATTACCAACGAAATAAAGAATAATTTGGTTTGAGTATACAGTAGAAACGGGTGCCCCAATGAAATATGACTTGGCCTGTTTAGAGCACAAGTTTGGGAAAGAGAATTGGTGGAGGGTGGTGGGCCCCATGGGTGGGTTTCTGTATTGGGTAAGTGGATGGAGGACAATCTGCAGATGGGAAAACTGATGGTGGATGAGATGGAGGGCTAATGAAAATGCGGCGGTGCAACCAAGTGTAATATGATATGACCCAGGAGTCCATTGGGATGGTTAGAAATATGATGAGAATAAGTATGGGGTTCATTCTCGGAAGTGCGAAATAGACTATCGAGACTCCCAATCCTAGGGGGTGAAATAAACATGAGTGTCAAGTAGCCACTGGGAAACTATGAATGGGACAACTCACATGGTGGAGAGTGCTATCAGATGACAGTACCAAAATATGGTAGAGGTAAAGATACTACAGAGCCAAATGTAGGGACCCTAAAGGTAAATATCAAAGGGTGTGACTAGGATATGCAATTATTAATAGAGGGAGTAACTACATGCTAGTGTTATACATATACCTAAAGGGGTTGTAAGCTTGTTGAATAAGTGTCTGAACATATAAAAAATAAATACCTGACATGAACAATATCTGATGATAAAGAACATATAACAACTATTTGATAAAACTAACAGTGAGCATGCGTACCTGAACGTGGTGTGAGAAAAATGCTCCTCCGAGGAAAAGTGCAGATGATAACTTGGATAATGTGAATGTGTAGATGGTTGGATCAAGATCTCGTGGCTAAGAATAGATTGGAAAACAAAGGCTCTGGGCTCCTGTGACAGAGTGTGGAAGTTGGGAAAAAGGGGCTATATATGGATGGTGCGCTTGCCATCTTGTTTGTACCTGTCACTATTGTTGATCTGATGAGAGAGTTGTGAGGAGATTTCAATATTACGGGAGCGTGAGGCTACCGATCTGGGAACAGTGAGAGATAGGTTAGTGGCCCTATCATCTTGTAGTTTTTTAATTTGATAGATTGTAGGTAGGGGATGTATGAAGGCCCGTACAGGAGTTTTTAAGGGTAGGGGCCCACAAGTGCCTGGGAAAAGGAGTAATACCCGTGCACGTGTGTGTGGGTAAGTCTTGGTTTCCCACACACTATGTGCAGGTTTTTCCAAAACAGTCGTGCATGTTGAATGCATGGTTGTGTTGGAAAATTATACACATAATGTGTGGCTGTGCTTGAGATAGCCACGCATGTGGGCACATGGGTAGGACAGACAGGCGCGCATAGGGTGCACACCTATTCAAGTGACAGTTGCGCAGTCATGCATAACTGTGGGTGAGACAACTGTGCATTAGTGCGCAACTATTTGAATAACAATCACGCATAGATATGCAACTAGATGGGGGAAATCCACGCACTATGTGCAAGCTGAGGGGTGGGTGAATTTTTTATATTTATGACTTTTTTATGGATGATGTGACTGATCAGATGTTTCTGGGTGGTTGTAGGTGATCAACAGAGCCTAGAGCATGATGTCGGTCCATTGGCGAGAGTGGGATTGGGACTGACTGCGAGAGGCTGCGAAGGTGCATCCGAGTGTACGCAGACACTTGGTAGCCTGGAAGTTGCTCAAATTTTTTGACTGCCCCCTAATACAGTCGCAAAAGTTCATGCTCCAATTTTTTATCAGGATGTGGACTACAGATATGCAGTGCTTCATGGTGAGCGGGGAGAAGCTGACGTTCTCTGTGATAGAGGATGTGTACTTTCTGACAGGACTCCCATTCTGTGGGAGGGCACTAGTCGTTGATTCCCATCTTCTAGGGGAGGACAGGGTGGAGACTATGGTGGCTTGCGATTGTTCTAGGCTAAACCCTATGTCGGTTTTGGTCATTCAGATTGAGGCCATCGATGACTTGTTGACCGAGTGCATCGCGGCCATGGTGGTGAGGATCTACAGATCCTTGGGTACTCAGTAGATCATTGGTGGTCAGCTGAGGGTGGTGGAGGAGGTCCTGAACGAGGACCTATTTTCATGGGGTGTGTTGATGCACACCCAGATGATGACACAGTTGAACCAGTGTCAACATGCCTACTCCGATGACTTTGCATTCGTGTCCATTTGGGTGGCCTGGTTTTTGGGGAGGTTGCCTCTATTGTGCCTGTAGATTTGACTACAGCCATCGTCGTGACAAGAGCCACGATTGATGTGATGGGTACATGTGTTGGCCTGAAAAATGCCACAGGTGATTCTGTGATATCCATATGTGGGTCTGGAATCTAGGCAGGATCCAGACATGGTGCTACCTCCTGCGGAGGACTGGGACGAGAGAGGTATGTGTTTTATCTATTTATTTTGATTTTGGTAGATACCATTTATCATACATGTATATGGATGATGACATTTTATCGGTGTTTTTTTGCAGATGTTGGACCCCGGGGACGAGAGGCAGAGGTCATCCAGGAGTCGACTTGACGGGAGCCAACAAGTTCTTGTAGAGTTGAGGGTTGGGAAGAGGCATCGACGAGATGATGTCGGTGTAGGACAAGTCAGAGAGCTACAGGGAGACGCGACGACCATGGTAGAGGATCTACATTGACGGTTCGAGCAGGTCTTGCAAGGTGTGCGAGAGGGCTTATGGGCCCACATCTAGGATGAGGAGGTCCTTAACCAGTGTGTGGGGGTACCAGTGGCGTGGCAGGCATTGATCTGTAGAGCACCAATGGCAAGGGCATCAATGACTGGTCAACTGCCTCCTGGACCCAGAGGGCCCCCCAGCTGGTGGGGCACCTATGATTGACAAAGGACCTGTGGGGGGGAGATCTAGGGGCACCTTGAGTGCCGAGTTTTGTATGTACGAGTTTTGGGAGCCCAATTTTTGTAGAGGGTAGTTGATACCCATTTTTTTTACTCATAGGGGTGATGGGACTCATGAGCCTACGAGAAATTGTATATCTATTTTTTGTAAAAAAATTTATGACCTTGGTGATATATATGATGGATACATTGATCATGTGTGTCTGTATGTTTTATGTTTTATGATGTATGATGTCTATTTCTATGTGTTTGAAAAATGTATGATGTTGTGTAGATGATGTTTTTAATGTGATAAATGCCAATCTAATACTAGGTTAGCCATGTGATCTTCTACTCGATTGAGGTTTCTTGGAATATGTGTAAATGTGATGGAATCAAAGTTGTGAGATAGGAGTCTAACTTGTAGGTATTTTCGAAGGAGGAAAGGATCATAAACATGATACACATTGTTGAGACGCAGGACAACAAGATGGGAATCTAATAGAATGCTAAGGTAACAAAAGTGGCAGTGACTGGCCTCAGCAAGGAGACCAATGATGCCGTCATATTCGGCTTGGTTATTGGTTGCCAGGTCTAAGCATATGCCATTGGAATGGAGTAGGATCTGTGAGGGGGTATAGAGGGCCCAAGCGACCGAAGCAAGACTATGGGTCCAACGGCTGGCACCGTCAACGTAACCAATGTGGTAGGTTGATGGATGATGCATCTGTCAATAACACAGGTGATAGATCAGACATGAGGAGTGGTGGCTGTAAAGAAGACTAAAAACTCTACAAATGTGTACAGAGAGAAACCTAAGGTAGGGGGGATACGCTTAGGCGTAAAATTTCTTCAAGTATAACCCATTGACGAGTTCCTTGAGAGGGAAGCCTTCTGGAGAGGCCAATATGTAGGTGCCTTTAGTGAGGAAATGTTGGATGATGAAGGGGCCATGCCATAATGACTCAAATTTCCCATGGTCAAGAGTATCGTGGGCGATATCATAGGCTAACATGAGATCACCTTTGTTGAATGAGCGAAGGTTGACATGGCGGTCGAAGGTGGCTTTGGACCATTTTTGGGTTGCCTCATTATGTTGTAATGAAGATAGATGGTCTTTATTAGGTGATTCTAAGGTCAGCAGGCACTTCTCCATTGGAGTAGTGTCAGGTAAGAGCTCTATGGAGGTGCTGTAATGTGTGGATTTCACACTCGATAGGGAAGGTGGCTTTGATCCCATGGACGAGGTGGAATTGTGTAAAATCGGTGGTATTTTTAACTAATGTGCGATAGGCCCATAAAGCGAAAAACAACATATGATGCTAGTTGTTCTTATGTTTGTTGACAGTGCATTGTAGCATGGTTTTTTAGGACTTTATTGATAGCCTCAACATGTCCATTGGACTAAGGGTAGTATGGGGAGTCAAAATCATGGGTGAATCCTAAATTTGAGGATATTTCTCCAAAGATCGCATTCTCAAAGTGTTTACCATGATCGAAAACTAACTTTGGTGGGACTCCGAACCGGATAATGACATGGTTGAAGAAAAAACATGTTTTTGTATCAACAGTGTTGTTGAATGTGGGCATGTCTTTGACCCATTTGGTAAAATAATCCACTGCCATGATAATGTACTTGTGTCCATTACTAGATGGAGAATAGAAAGTCATGAAGTCTATGCCCCACTTACATAAGGGACCGACTGTGATGAATAGGTGTAGAAGAGCTGGTGGAGCTCGTGGTTTGCTTGCATAAAGTTGGAATTTACTGCATCGCCTAACCACGTGGATGCAATCATTAAACAAAGTGGGCCAAAAGTAGGCAGCTCGAATGATTTTTTGGGTGGTGGACATACCTGACAGGTGACCACCAAAAGCACTTTTGTGGAAATCATTCAAGACTCAGTCAATTTTGTCGATGGTAATACATCGCCAAAGGATGGTATCGACCCCTTGTCATTAGAGAATGTCTCTAATGAGTAGGTAGCGGGGAGCTTGATGGAAAATGCATCGACGATCATCAAGAGAGAGGTGAGACCCAAAATTCTGTGTACGAAGGTATATGAGGAGGTCCCCATACCAAGGGTCATCACAGGGAATGAAGAAGAGGTGTTCGTTAGGTAAATCTTCGTTAATGGAGGAATCTTTGGCATCTGAGGGAAATGTCATAATGAGTTCGGCTAGGACCAAAGCTTTCTTACTTTTGGGAGTAGAGAACTCTAGATCGTGTTCCTGGAGGATACTGATCCATTGGGAAAATTTATCGTGGATCTGTTATCGACTAAGCAGGTACTGCATGGGGTTGGAATCTGCTACGACCTTATTCGTTCAAAGTAGAATGTAATGCCGCAGTTTTTGGACTACGAGGACAACTGTTAACACAAGTTTCTCATCATGATTATACTTCAAGTTTGGTCCTAAACGGTTTTTACTAATGTAGTAAATAACATGTTCATGCCCATCATCCCCTAATTGGATGAGGACTTATGTGACTGAAACAACAGAGGCTAATAAGTAGAGGATGTAATTGCGATCATAGTACGGGGGATGAATCAACGGGGCATTGGATAGGGTGGATTTTAAATCATCAAAATATCTTTGAGCATGTTTTTCCCATTGAAATGGGATATCAGGACATAGTAAGTGCAGAAAACCATGTGCATGAGTGGTGTAGTCTTGGACAAAGTGACGTAAAAAGTTGGCTTTTCTTTGCAAGCTCTGCAGTTGGGGTAAATTCCTAGGTGGTGGAATTTTTGTGATAGCTTGGAGCTTGAGGGGACACACAATGATGTCGTGTTGGGATACAATGAACCCAAGGAGGTGCTCAACGGTGATGCAAAAGACACACTTGAGGGTGCTCAAGCGGATATTATATTGACGACATCGTTTAAAAATGATGCATAAGTTGTCTAAATGTTGGGTTCACTTTTTGGATCGAGCAATGAGGTCATCCAAATAAACGAGGATGATGCAAGCAAGATCATGAAAAACATAGGTCATGGCCCATTGAAACATAGAACTGAAATTTTTGAGTCCAAAAGGCATGACACGATAAGCAAAGGTACCCCAAGGGGTTGTAAAAGTGGTTTTGTACTGATCTACTGGGTGGATCTGAATTTGATTATATCTGGAGAACCCATCCATAAAGGATAGTTCCTTGTGGCTGGTACAATCATTGATTATTTGGTAGATGAAATGGTTTGGGAAGTTGTCTTTGGGACATGTGTGGTTGAGGTCATGAAAGTATGTGCAGACACGAATGGTTCCCTGTTTTTTGTTAACAAGGATGGGGTTGGAAACCTAAGAAGTGTACGCAATGGGGTAAATGAACCTGACCGTGCGTAAATTGTTAATTTTATCTTTGATAGCCATAGCTTTGGATGGGTGTAGGGGGTGTTTCTTTTGATAAACATGGGCGATATATGGCCATGTGTTGATTCGATGTTTGACTATAGAAGGATTGAGGCCAGGCATCTCCATATATGACCAGGAAAAAATATCCCGGTATTCCTGGAAGAGAGCTTTGTAAGCGATGAATTCTTCAAGGGAGCATGCGACACCAATGGTGATCTCTTCTAGGATGCCTGGTTTAATGGAAATGTCAATTTTGATTGTCGAGGAGATGTTGGCCATGTTTCCTTCTTCAAAAGCATCAGGGGCAGGGATAGGGTTTTTGAACTAATCAATATTCCCTGGAGGAATAAAATCCTTGGTTTCAATTTGCACACAGGGAGGCTTGGGTAGGACGTTGAAAGGCCTTGTGTGAGAGGAAAATTGCTCAATGATGGAGCGCATTCCAAGGGAAATTAGGGGTAGTCAGTTCCTCCAAGATATCTTCGTCGCAATGGAAAATGTGAGAATACAGGGGATCCTGTGAGATGGCAGGGGGAACTGTTAATGGGTAAGTGGGATTGTCCTCAAGTGGTGAGGACGTAGAAGGGATATTGTGTACAAGGTGTGATGGCCCGTTGGACATAAACCAAATGTCACTATACTATGGATGTTATCTCGTTCACTCGAGGACTGATGACGAAATATAATGAATGTCAGTAATGTGAGCCTCAATAAGGAGTGTTGGAGAGGACTCAGGCCGAGATGTGTGGCGTAATGCGGCTAATGTTTGGAATAATTGAGGTAGAGTTGGGAAATGATGAGTGTAATGGTTGTATTCCGAGCATATGGCGCAAGAAAAATTGGTTTGTAACCCTTTATTGCATGTGGTTGAGGACTCTGTAGTAGCAGTGGATGTACTTAGTGGAGTGGCAAGCAATGGGGTTGCTTTGGGTAGCTAGATAAGATTGCGTAACTCGGGAAGAGTAGGACATATGTTAGTGGGGTGTCCTTTTCTTTTGCATAGCACACAAGGAGGTTGAGCTCGGGGAAGGAGTAGAGCTATGGGATCATTATTCCTTCATCTTCCCACAGTGGTGGTGTTTTTGCCTCCAATTGGGGGTGAGGGTGGTGTGGCAGGAGCCTATACTGGGATTTGCATTGGTAATCCCTCTGTCTGAGGAGGGAGAGATGGTGGAGGAACCATAATGGGTGGATGCAGATACCATATAGGGATGGAGAGAACCATGTTGGGAAGGGTGAGAGTAGAATTTACTTGGAATGCTTGGAGTCCAAGTGGGGGGTAGAAAAAGGGGATTTGGGTAATGGCTTGGGGGATTGTTTCCCAAACTGAGATTTTCCCTTGGAGTGGGGGGGGGGAATCTAAGACAAGTGGTGCGGTGGTGTTTTCAGGGAATTCCTAGGGTAGTGGTTCTATGATTGGTGGAACTATTTGGGGAGGGGGTTCAATGAGAGGAGTATTGTCTCCAATATCTGTTCCGTTAGAGAAAACTACACACACTTGTGTTGAAATATAAGAGCTTAGGAGAGGTGGTGCTCCATGAAAAGTCCCTAACAAGGATGGGTCCTTGAATACTCCAGGACCAATTTCGATGACTGAGAAATCATTCGAGCTATTGCGAACAAGGGGGAGGATGTTATCAATGTTGGCGTAATGATTAGGCTCATAATGTGTAAGTTGGTCAATGGTGACGATTTTCTCGTTGTGGGGGAACATCATCGTACGAAACAAAGAAGAGGATACCGCCTTCATAGCATACATGTAGTTACGTCCAAACAAGATATTGTAATCAAGTGGGGCGTTGATAACTTCATTGTCAATTAATATGGATTTTCCCCCAAGTTCTATGGGGACGTTTTTGAAGAGCCCTTCAGGGGATGATGGTCGACCATCATAAGCTCTCAGAGTTATGGTAGATGGTACTAGCTCAGGTGAGCTAAGTTTCTGACATACTACTTTGGACATGATGCATGTGGATGTACCTTCATCGATGATGCACCGATGAACTATGATGTTTCATATTTTAATTGGTATCTGAAAAGCTACTAGGGCGGGGAGGCATGGTTCTCCGCTGTCTAGATCAAAGGGGATGAGTCGAGTATCATCTGGGTCGAGTACCCCCAAGGCGGAAAGCAAAGATTTGCATTGTGATGGAAATATTTGGAGGACCTCCAACACAAACATGGTTTTAGGAGACTGTGCTAATTCATCGACCAGACTGTAGCTATGTGTTTCCCTAGCATGAGGGTTATGTACATTTCAACGTAAAGGCATGTGGAGTATACAAGGGTTTGTTTCAGTGTTAGGGCGGGGAATCATCAATGGTTGTCGGGATGTAGTTGGAGCTACTTCTGAGGTGGTTGGAGTAGAGTCAAGAGGCAGGCCACATGGACGGTTGTTTGTTTACAAAATAATATCTTCCTCACTGGTATAGAGGATACTACGATCAGTCGAATTTTCAAGTTGATTGGGACCTGGGTTTTGATATTTCCCCATTCGTGGTGGGGTTGAGTTTATATCTTGTTGGATATTCATCACACCTTGGTGTGGAATAGGTTTTTTAAAAATTCCCAGAGGTGGTGGTTGCAAATAATGTTATGGGGCCTGCTGAGGGGCAGGAGGCACTGGACGGCGTTGCATGTTCATGGATTCTTTCATCTGTTTGTAATCGACAATTTGGGGGAAGTGGTGAGTATAATGTCCATAATCACCACATAGAGTGCAAGGGAAGTTAGTTCTGAGGTTATTGTTCTTCCCTTGTTGTGGTTGATTATTATTGCTGCCCCTTGGGGGTTTTGGTTGCCTTGATTCTGGTGGCCCCCGACGGGACGATTTTGTTGGGGGTTATTTCCTCCTAGTTCTGGGTTTTTATTGTTTCTATTTTTTCCCTTTATTCTTGGGATTATTCGACAGATGAGATGTATTTTCCATATTCAACTGTTCAAAAGTATGAACCTATTGAATGGGAGAGGGATGAAGAAAATTAATGCTGGCATGTGGTTGTCATGGTAGAGGAGAAACTGACTGGGGGGGACCAGGGAATGGAAAATATGGGTTTTTTGTGGAGACAATACATATGGAATCTAGGAAGTTGAAGTACTTCCACTATTGTTGGGGTTATATGCGGGGGTTGGGGGTGGAACTGTACTGGATTGAGAGACCGAATGCATTCGGGGTTCCGGTGGGGGTCCCCCAAATGGTTGAGAGGGAACAACAACATATGACTGTTGGTGACTGGGAGGAGGGTAATAAGATGTCCCTCCACATGGTTGTGGAAATTTTTTTTCACCATCAGTGGGTGACAAGTGGTCGTAAGGGTTGAGATGTGTCATAGAACCAATCAACTCATCCGCAGTGTGGGACATACCAGGTTTGTCCTGGCCAAGTGGTATGGGTATGGGTGCATCAAGAAATATTGTGTACAAGTAAAATGACTGAGCATATATGAGGTCAAATTGTTGGTATTTTCTTATGGCTTCCTCTTCTGGTTGAGGAAAAGTAGATGCTACATCCTTTGCAATGATAGGGACAAGCATTTTGAGAAACCAATCGAGATGTTGTTCTTTGGTGGTTTCCACTTTACACAAACTACGTTGTCGTTGCCATTCATGAATGTGGTCGGTGATATTGATAGCAGTTGTTTGTTTGAATTCAAAGAGAAGTTCTAGGCCAGTGTCATGACAAACTGGTAATTGGAAAAAGGACAAAAAGGCCTTGACCAATGATTCAAAGGTCACATGGGACCCTGATTTTTCGTCCACATACCATTTGGTTGATGAACCAGTGAGAGTTATTTGAAATAAATTAAAGCGGATGGAATCATCCATGATGTTGTTTGAAGAGAACCATAGGTGGAAGGTCATAACATGGTTGGCGGGATCTTCCCCTGGTTTTCCTTCAAATTTTGGAATATTTGAAGGAAATTTGGTAGGCATATTGGGCCAAGTGGCATGATGTGAAATAGGATCATTCGTAAGTTTGGTTAAATAATGAATGTTGAGGTATTCCAAGTATGGCATAGGGGGATTTTATGGAGGATTAATTCCAACCATTGTGTGTGTAGGTAATGGGCTTGTCCCTTGAGAGGGATTTGGTGGGTTTTTGCTTCTTCTTTGAGAAGAAGTTTGACCCCTTCCTCCTTGTGAAGGAATTAAGTGGAACCAAGTAAAGCTGATAAAAAATAGTGGCACTCACTAGGGTGTGGGATGTTTGAGCCAGTGAGTTGGCAAGACTAGGGACTCCTCCTAGAATAGGAGGGAGATTCTGCAAGTGTCTAGAACGAAGGAGATTCTATGGTTCCCCTATGGTTTCGACTAGCAAAGTGAATGTGTACAAATGGTGACAAGAGAGAAGTAAATGAACAAGAGCGTTTTATATTTTTGACCTTCACAAGATAGCATAACTCACAATTGCATGTAATCAAATGAACATCATACATAAATCAACTGTAAAATAAACAAGCATGTTGTTGGCACAGGGGCAGACCTAGGGTTCAACTCCAAGAGCGCACCAACAAGCCCTAACTACTGGCCCTTTTGGCAACACCTGCGAGGAAGATGCAGTCTCACCCGAAGTAGCTATGGGGGCGTTGCAGGACAGAGATGTCTACAACCAAAGGAAATATCAAGTGGATCCAATATGAGAACAACACAACATCTATATATCAATTACATGCTTAGATCTACTCCACACAACTGTCTATCAGATCAAATACAGTAATGCAATATCAATATATCTAATGACAAAGAACAGAGAATCAATCACACACAACATGAGATGTACATGGTTCACTCTCTCTCCTGGGCTATGTCCACATAACTGTGCTTTAAATATATTAATATGAAGCATACTATTATTGTCTGCACTCTTAGCGAGCATATCTTCTTTCTTCTCCTCTATGTCTCTCCCCTTTCCTGCGCACCGAGTTGCAAGACTAATCTTTACACCCAGCTGAAGATATTACAATACCAGAAGGCTCTTACACTTAGCACTTCTCTCTCATAGAACAATAATCACTCATGCCAATAAAAAAACTAGAACGAACCCTCTTCCCTCTTCTAGGTTCTTATTTATACATTACATTAGGCTGAAACCTAGGTGTCAAAACCCTAGATACCAAAACCCTAGGTGTCTAAAACCCTAGTTCAACTTGACCCTCATTTTAGGGCTTCGCCAGCCTGTCTTTCCTTCCTTCTCGTACGGTGCTCCAAAGCATCCAACAATGGATTTTTTTACTTGCTGAGTTGTCCACGATCCTTCTTCCTTGTTGATCTATCATCCTCGATATCCTTGTCCAACGATTTGATTTCTCTTACTTCGCTCCATATTTTCTTCTCTTCTTCTCACTTCAACCCAATAACAGTCACTGTGTCTTCTGTGTGGTTCACAGTCCTTCTTTTCTACCTTAATCTTCACTTACTTCCATACCCAAGGGCCAACAGGCCCCCAACACTCACCTGTGACTCGTCTCGAGGCACTTCAGATCTAATCCTTCTATTTTACTTCAACTTCGGACTACGCAGGGTAGCCTTTTCTTTCATCTCTATGCCTTCTTTGCTTGTGCATATTGTCTTTTCTGTGTTTGGTACCCAATTTCAGCTATACCTAGTACCTAGACCCTTTTCCTTATGCTTTTACTAAGAGTTGCGAGGTAGCTATTTGTCATAATACAATTTCAACCACTTCCCGTTCACCAAACCTTCCTTCTATTCATTGTTCAAAGTCTTCAGCTATGTAGCTCCTCCCTCTGTAACATGGGCAACCTCATATGACCTAAGCCAATGCGTTCATAACTTTCCTGAATGTTTCATGAACTTACTATCATATAACAGTACCAAATCACCTTTCTTAAATGTCTTCTTCTTGATGTGTCTGTCTTGGTAGGCCTTCTCTCTTTTCTTTTATACTTGCTGATGGAATCCTATAATAAATATGTCTTCTTCTAGTTCAACCAACTACGCTAGCCTCTCTTGAACAGCACCAGTGTCATCCATACCTGTAAAAGAAGTGATTCTTAGGCTTGGTACCAAATGTTCCATTGGGACAACTGCTTCGAGACCATAAACCAATTTAAAAGGGGTCTGCATTGTTAGCTTCTTGCAAGTGGTTATATAGGCCCATAGTACTACTGGTACTCTTAAATCCCAGTCATCCCTGTTCACACTGCAAATTTTCATCAGCGTTGTCTCCAAGATTTTGTTGAATCCTTCAACTGTCCCATTCACTTGTGGATGGTAAGGCGTGCTCTTCTGATGATGGACTGTAAATTCCTCAGTCAAGGCTTCAACGGTCTTATTGATGAGATGTGTGCCTTTATTGCTCATAAGGATATTTGGGCATCCAAACCTGGTTATGATGTCATCAATTATAAAGTGCACAGCTCTAGTTGCACTATAGTCCTTAACTTCTCTTGCTTTGTCCCATCTAGTCAAGTAATATGTTGCAGTGATTATGTACCTTGCTCTTGTGTGCTTCACTGGTGGGTTTATAGGTCCCACGAAGTCAATGGCCCATTTCTCAAATGCTTGTAGGGTCATTTTTGGTGCTAAAGGAATTTCATCTCTTCTGGACGGTTTCCCAACTCTTTGGCATACATCACATGCTCTGTAATAGTCCTTAGCATCTCAGTGTAAGGTAGGCCACCAAAGGCCAGCTCTAAGAACCTTCTGCACCATTTCTTTCCCTATGTAGTGTCCTCCTGTGATGCCTTCACGAGCTTCAGTGATGATCAATGGTCGTTCTGCCTCCATAACACACCTCCTCAATATCTCATCAGGTCCCATCTTGTATAGTTGTCTAGCTATAAGTGAAAAGTTTGCAGCGCGCACTACTAGTTGTTTCTTCTAGGTGACTGTATACTCGCTAGGTGCCATTCGTATTGACAGGAACTAGACTATTTCTATGAAGTGATCATCAATATTTCTAATGGCTAGCAGTTGTGCATCCGATAGTTTATCCTCCAAACTAGTAGGCTCCTCTCCATGTTCCAACCTCGACAAGTGGTCAAGGCCTTTGTTCATTCTTCCTGGCTTAACCACGATCTCGAAATCATATTCCTGGAATAGCAGAATCCATATGCAT
>ML798039.1:27618-89054 GCA_009831015.1 Picea engelmannii | reverse complement strand
TTGACTATATTTTTGCCTATATCATGTCAAATATACCTCCATTTTCATATCTAGTATCATTTCCTTCTGGCCTTACCATGACACATTTGACATCCTTTTACAACTAAATGGGGCTATTCAAGGTATTCTTATGATTCAAGTTAATTTTTTGTATTTTGATATTTTAAACTAATGTTGATACTAATGTGACATGAGTTAGGTATTGTTCCTCTGAAATAGAACTTATCAGTACCAGGTACCAGCTCGCACTTAGTGGAGCTACCAAAGAAGCCTCCAAAGACTTGCACGACATGGCCAGAGTGGATTGACAGTTCGATTCATATGATTGATTGAGTCATAACTCAATATGCTGACTCAGGGCGAGATTATAGAACCGATTTATTAGATTGCTTTATGATCGACACTTCTTGACAATGCGTGTCATGAAGTTGTGAAGTTCGTTTTAACTGACTATGAGTCATTTTCAAATCTGAGATCCGTTTAGATTAATGCACCTATGTTTAAAAATATTTTGGAGAGGATCTATATAAATAGAGGATTTCTCTCAATAAATGTTGGTTACAATATGCTATGTGATATGATTTTTGATAATACAAATCTGCTATGCGTTATGTTTTTTGCTGTTAAATGATTTGAGTCATTTTATGAATTATGGAGCGTGAAGTATGAACAATTTTTGCATGGAATGATCTGAGTAGCTATGGTTTCATTCTAGGCAATTGCACCTCTTCGTTGGGCCCACCAATAGGTTCAAGTCGTTGTCTCTTTTCCATAGTAGAGTTAGTTTATTTCAGTATTTTAGAATCTGTATGTAAGTTAGTTTATTTGAGTTTGGGAATTACTTTGTTAGATTCTTGCTTAACCATTCTTCAGATTGTATCATTTCCAGTGTGATATCATCTCATAGATTGATGAATGTTGAATGCACTATTTATCCCTGCAAAACTTGAAGAATGAACTAGATTTTCTCTGTTTCTAGTTTTCAATTTGAACATGATTTAAAGGGAATGCTAGTTTATATTTACTCTGTCTTGTTAGGATAGTTAGCTTACTCTCTTCTGTTAGGATAGACAGCTTATAGTCTGTTTCTAGTTATAAATTTGATCATGATTCAAAAGGAGTGTGAGTTTAGATTTACTCTGTTCTGTTAGGGTAGTTAGTTTACAGTCGGATTAAAGGAAGCTTCCAATACCAGTAGGGTGAATAGGACATTTATTTGTTCTACCTGTGGATAGATTCAAAACTATTTTTGATGTTTAGATTAAAAGGTTTTCGAAAATGATCTTTCTTTTATGGCTTAGATATAAATGATGATGATTAGATGTTTAAGCTAATGGTAGATAGTCTTGGGAGATTACCTGTACTTAAGCTTAGAATTGTTTTCCTTTGATGAATTAAACAAGAGATGATTAGTTTCAAGGTAATCATTAGGGTTCAATTTTTAAAAGTGAGTTTGTTTTTTCTTCTTAGAATAACCTTTAGATAGGAATTAGAATCTTACCAGCACATACAGTGTAGCAACTCTAAGTTCACTTACCCTGGTTTGACAATTCAGTGTTTTCAGGTAATTAAAAATCTTTAATATAGAAACCTGATATTTTTGGCGTCATTGTTGGGGATCTGTTTAGAAGGTAAGTTAGATAATTGTTTTGGTTATTTTCTTAAAATTTATTTGGTTTGGTGTGGTATGTTAGCAGGTTCATGAAAGAGGAGCTATGAAACGAAGGGTGAGAACCGACATATCAGTTATCACAGGTTCCTCTGAAACTCAATCTTAGTTTTTCTTTCATCTAGTATGTTTTCATGAGAAATAGAGATCATAGAGGTAGATTTAGTGGAAATACAAAACAAAAAAAAGAAGAAACCTCCACCCAGAAAGCAATAGAAACTAAGACTGGAACTTTGGCTGAGGAAACCATAGAGAAAAACATAGAACCAGGAAACACCACATACCAACAAATTCAAATTCCTGGTGATCCAAACTTGGTTGACACAGTTAATCCATAAGAAGTGCAAGCTATTCTCAGGAACCCTGACACTATAGTTTAACAAATAACAACTGCAACTGTTGAATCAAAGGTAATAGGATCCTCAAAATAACCAATAGGAGATAGCAATTATGTCAAAAAGAATTCAGAGAGGTGGGATTTCACACCCTCACCAAAGAAAGATCAGATTGCATATATAATTTTTGGTAATCCTTTTAACATGGCAGAAAGAGGGAGAGAATTAGATAGAAGAGAACGAGGAGAAATTCATGTTGAAAATGAAGAAGAAGAACAAGTAGAGATTGATCTAAGACCAGAAACCACCTTTGGGTTTCCTATTTTGGATTTGGTCTAGAATGTCAATATGAAAAATATCCCACCTTTGGCACTACCAACCTTTTATGGGAAAAGTAGTGAAGACCCAGATGTCTTTATTTTTGAGTTTGACATCATGTGTAGGAGTTATAACTATCTTCAGGATGCACATAACTGAAGTTTTTTCCTGCTACCCTAAAAGATTCTGCATTACGTTGGTTCATGAGTTTAGGAGAGTACGGCATTAGATCTTGGGAAGATATGAAGGAAAATTTTTTAAAGAAGTACCAGGACTATTGTAGACCCAAGGATTCTTGAAATGATATTTTTAAAATGCAACAACAAGATGAAGAGAGCCTTGAGGATTTCTTAGAAATATTTACATATACCCTTCAAAAATCTAAATATAATGACCTCCAAGATGAAGCAATCAAGACTCTTTTCTTAAAAGGGGTTTTAGATGAATATATTGACACTCTCAATTTAATGGATTCAGGAGACATTTATCAAAAATACTTTGAAGCAATCAGTGAACTATGTAGAACTTACTCAAGAAGTAGGGGGAAAACTACAAAAAGTGTGAGAGAACCTGTCAACAAAAACACCAAAGTACCCACATCTATTGGAGTTACTAGAATTGAATTGGGAAACCTTTTGGAAAATTTTAAAACACACATTTTAGGAAAAATTGGCTCTCAATTAGACACTCTAAAGATTAAGAGAAAGTAGGAAGAGGAAAACCATGTATTAAGCATATTCTTTCCAAAATGCAGAAAAAGGCATCCTTTACGAGAATGTCCTTTGGACAATGTTTCTGTATGTGCAATATGTACTGAAAATCATAAAACATAATATTTCCCATCCTTATCAGGATTGCTAGCCATATTCAAGGGAGGGGAAGCTCCAGGGACTCCATCTGCACCTAAGAGGCCTTGGCAACCTAGGAACTCAAATACATATCAAGAACCATCCCCACAACCTTCCAGCTACTATCCACCCTTCTCTCAACAACAACAACATCCATGGAACTGGCCAAATTGGCCTCCGCAAAATGTCCCTACTAAACCTTGGTACCAGGGATGGAGAGACCCGAATTTTGGAAATAACCAACAACAACATGCGGTACCAATTCCCCAGAATCCATGTACTCAGTATCCTCCAAACATACATTAGTTATTGCCTAGTTTTACTCCACCTCCTTTACCACCCATTCAACAAACTCCTCAGCAGCCTCAGAATCCACCTCGCCCCACCATTTTGCCCGCTCAACCCATTCCAAATCCTAACCACAGACCACCTCTTCCACTCCATAATGCTGATTTTCAAAATTACCCAGCTTACACCATAAACCCCATTTCCATACAAGAAATACAGCTGAGATCTGGAAAAACTTTAAATAAAACTCAGCCTGTAACAAGAACATCACCAAAGGTAATTATCCAAGAACATGAGGAAGAACCTATAGATGATTTATCAAATGGGGCATCTTTGAAAGATGTTATCATTCCAAAGCATAAAGTATCTGAATCACAGCGTAACATACAAACTCAGGTTCCCCAAACACCTCCTTTTCCTGAAAGGTTGCTCATTGAAAAATCAATTGTTCAATCTGAGTTTGACATCATGAATGAAATAAGAAATGTCTGTGTTAAGATTCCATTGTTACAAGTGATCAAAGATGTTCCAATCTACGCCAAAACCATCAAATAACTTTGCATTAAAAAACCAGGTCGGAAACAGAAAGATCCACCCACGATACACCTAGTAGGCCAGTCATCAAATTGTATTTCTGAAACGCCTAAAATTGTGAAGTATGCCAACCCAGGGAACCCAATAGTTTCAATGACTATCAACAATGTTTCTATTGGTAATAATTTAGTAGATCTAGGTTCATCCATTAATATAATGACTATCAATACAGTGGAATTGTTACAACTAAGTCAATTCCTTCGCCCTACTCCTAAAGTTCTTGAACTTGCTGATAGAACAACCATAAAACCTGTTGGGGTCCTTGATGACATCCTTGTTACATTAGCTTCGTGGGAATATCCTATTGACTTCATGATTATTCATTAAAAGGACCCCACAAAAGGCCATCTAATCATTCTAGGGAGACCTTGGTTGGCCACTGCCAATGCTTTCATAGGATGTCGTGGTGGGGATATGTTCATCTCAAATGGTATTTCTTCACAGAAACTTACTCTTTTTCCACCTACTCAACCGGTTACAGAAGAATTATGGTGGCTAAAATGTCCCTATCATGAGAATGATGATGAAGAATCTTTATTCTCTATTGATGAGTTTCACGCACTACAAGAACCTACAGAGGATGATATTTTAAGTCAATTTCTTTCAGTGACAGAAAATGTTGATTTCCCACAAACATATTTTCAATACGATCAAATTTTCAGAGAGGAATTTCAAGAACGAAGTGAGTTATTTTCCTCGTTTTCACCATCTATGGTTTTCACCATTGATGAGAATCCGGGGTCATATACTATTCCAGTAGAAATTAGCCCAGGCAAATGTCTATACATCAACTCTAAATTAAGTCTCGGCCAACAGGAACAGTTAACAAACCTTTTGAAAGAACTGTCAGGGGCATTTGCATGGGAATACACTAATATGAGAGGAGTGCATCCTGGAACCTGCATTCACCACATCTATATCCAACTAGGGATAACCCCAGTAAGACAACCACAAAGGCATATGAATCCAATCCTAAAAGATTTTGTGAAAGAAGAATTACATAAATTATTAAACATTGGATTCATTTATCCAATTTCTGATAGCAAGTGGGTTTCACCTCTTGTTCTGGTACCTAAGAAAATGACAGGGAAATGGAGAATGTTTGTAGACTTTAGGGAGTTGAACAAGGCAACCCTGAAGGACTACTTTCCCTTGCCCTTTATAGATCAGGTTTTGGATACCTTGGCTGGAAAAAGATAATTTTCCTTTCTCGATGGATATAGTGGATACAATCAGATTCAAATTGCTCTTGAAGACTAGGACAAAACAACATTTACGTGTCCTTGGGGCACTTATGCTTATAAAGTGCTACCTTTTGGACTATGAAATGCTCTTGCTACATTTCAGAGAGCAGTCCTTGGGATCTTTGTTGACTTAATTCATGATTGTGTGGAAGTATACATGGACAATTTTACTGTTTATGGTAACACTTTCGAAGAAGCCTTAAGTAATCTTGAGAAAGTCTTGATTCACTGTCAGGAATCAAATTTATCCCTTAGTCACGAAAAATGTAAAATGCTATTAACTGGGGGAATAGTGTTGGGTCATCATTTGTCTACAGAAGGAATTAAAGTTGATCCAGCCAAAATTGAAGTGATAGTTAAACTTTCCTCTCCAAAAGCCCAAAAAGATGTGAGAAGTTTTTTGGGACATGCTAGATATTATCGTCGATTTATTGAAAACTTTACAAAGATAGCCAACCCCATGTTTAAACTATTAGCAAAAGATGTAGAATTTTGTTGGGATAACAATTGTCAAAATGCTTTTGAGAATTTGAAAGCAAAATTGTCCATGGAACCTATTCTAAGAGGACCAAATTGGTCTCTTCCTTTCCATATTTCAACTGGTGCCTCAGACACTGCTTTAGGAGGAGTGCTTGGACAAAAAGAAAACCAACAAAACTATGCAATTTTCTTCACTAGCAAAAACCTTACTCCTCCTGAATTGAACTACACTGTAACAGAGAAGGAATTTTTAGTAGTAGTTCATACCATTAACAAATTTCATCATTACATCACTGGATATGAGGTTTTTTTACATACGGACCACTCTACTATCAGATTTTTGATGAACAAACCAATTACTACTGGAAGAATCACACGATGGCTTTTGTTGCTTCAAGAATTTATCACTATAGTTGATCAGCCAGGGAAAGAGAATGTAGTTGCGGGTTTTCTTTCTCGTATTCCTCGAGATAGTACTGACATCCCAGTGAATGATAATTTCCCTGATGAACATCTGTTTGCAGTAGCGGTTAAGACCCCTTGGTTTGCAGATACAACAAATTACTTAGCTACAGGAAGATTGCCAGCTCATTTGTCACCACCACAAATGAAAAGAATTATTCAGCAAAGTGCTTACTACTCTTGGGTAGGAAGTGATATTTTCTATACAAGTCCTAATATGATCATTAGGATATGTGTCCAGGAAGATGAGATTCCCGATATCCTTCAGGCCTGTCATGATGGGCCATGTGGAGGACATTTCTCTGATAAGAGAATGGCATATAAAGTCTTACAATTAGGATACTATTGGCCGAAACTGTTTAGGGATGCAACAAAATATGTGAGAAGCTGCGATAGTTGTCAAAGGATGGGAAGACCTACTGTAGCAGACGAGATTCCCTTACAACCATAGGTTGTGATTGAACCATTTGATAAATGGGCACTTGATTTTGTAGGACCGATTTCCCCAATGTTTGCATAGATTTTGTGACCAAGTGGGTAGAGGAAAAATCCTTATATCAAGCAACTGAGAAATCGGTAGTTGAATTTATTTATGAAGATATCTTTACCCGCTTCAGTGTTCCATGAGAGATTGTTACTGATCAAGGTGCCCAATTTACTTCTAAGTTGATGAAAGAACTCACAGATAAATATGGGATAAAACGTTGTAAGTCTTCCCCATACCATCCACAAGCCAATGGGAAAGTGGAATCCACGAATAAAGTTCTAGAAGCTATTCTAACCAAGACAATACATTTGCATCACAAATATTGGGAGGATAGACTTCCAGAGGCTTATGGGCATACCGGACTACATGGAGAAATACCACTGGTCATACCCCTTATGAATTGGTATTTGGCAAGCAAATTCTCCTTCCCATAGAATTTCAGATTCATACCTTCCACCTAGCAACAAAGTTGGGGTTGAATTTGGATGAGGCACAGAAGCAGAGAGTCATGCAACTAAATGAATTGGGAGAAATTAGGCAAGATGCTATTCAAAGAACTATCCTTGTACAAAATCAACGTAGCAAATGGAATGATAAATACATTAAGAAAAAGAATTTTCAACCAGGGGATTGGGCATTGCTTTTCGATTCCAAATACAAAACTTTCAAAGGAAAACTTACGACAAGGTGGTTGGGACCTTATGAAGTAGAAATTGTTTTTGATAATGGATCTGTCATAATCAAGACCATAGATGACTCTCATAATTCCTTTGTAGTAAATGGACATCAATTAAAAGTGTATAATAAACCCTTGTCAAGAGATGATTTTCTACAGGAAATTGCCAAACAAACATAAATAAAGATAGTAGGAGAAGAGTCTTCTCCTCCTGCTAATCCTTGATCATTTATGTTGTTTTAAGATTTTGTAAATAATAAAATTTTACCAGAAAATAAAAAAAATCAAATAATAATATATATATATATATATATATATATATATATATATATATATATATATAAAACATTTCTTTTTGGATATGTTGATATATTGTCTTCAGTTTTACAGGTTTTTCAAAGCAAGTATAGAATTGAACTTCATCACTCTCTTGCAACAGGTAAGAAGGTAAGACCATTTTATTTTATGAAATTTTCTTATCAATATACACTGACTTGTTTTGAAATGAATAAATTTGAGCTTGTTTGCTCCCTTTGACTGCTCATTAAAGTATGAAAGGGGCATTTATCAGGGATAGGATTATTCTTTACCAGGCCTGATGAATTATGATGGGAAAGAAACCCCCCCTAGAGTTTTCTTTTAGCATTTTCTCAGACTCTCAAAACATGAGAAAGTAATGAGCATATACTAACTTGGGCTCATAAAATCCATAAGTAAGTGATTACTGTTCCAAAAATTATGTCTGCAAGATTTCTCTCTGCACTCGCATTGGATGATGTGGAATACGTTAAGGTACACCTTCCAACAAGTCTCACTCCATCGACACCAACACCTTATCTGGAGTAGAGATTAGAGACTATTTAGTACTGGACTCTGCATGCCTCTGTTGTTCCTGAGTCTGTACTAAGGCTTAAAGTACAGTGTCAAGGCATCCGAAAGTGTGGTAATGGTTGATAAAGGATTTCACTTACATTCGGTATGGGAAGCTAATGAAGATTCCTAAGTTCACGTCGTCTGGCTTCCAACTGTTCCTGGGTTACGATATCTTGTTCAATGGCTTCCCATGAACGCTCTAATTCTTCCCGGGTATTAGCAGTTCTAAGGGTTGTGCTGAAAAGACTTAATGCGATATTAGTTTTATCTGAGATCCCGAGTTGGATATTAGGTTGAATTACCGCGGGTGAAGTCATTGTGGAACAGTAAGGGTATGGAAATGATTTTAACGAGAATTTTTAATGCTGTTTCAATTTGACTGAGATAAGAGAACTTTTTGTATGAGAAAAAAAATAGAAAAAACAAAACGAAGGCCCTTTCCTGTAACTGTATGATTTTTAGCAAAGGTGTGAATTGAAAGAAAAACATCTAGCTGCAAATAACATGAAATTCTTACCTGTGAAAAACTCACGTATACACAGAAGAAGAAACAGACACAAACATAATTGACATGGTGCAATTAAACATAAAATTCTGTAACTGTAGCTTGGTCTTACACCTGCTGATAGCCGGTGCAAAGGAAGGACAATAGACAATTACGGAAAAATAGACTTCCTTCACTATAGTAGTAGTTGCACTAAGTTATAGTGATACCTTTCAATTATGTAGAGCAAGTAGAGCAAAATAAAAAGAAACAAAGAACATAACTAGACAAGTTAATTATGTAGAGCAAGTAGAGCAAAATGAAAAGAAACAAAGAACATGACAAAACAAACTTGAAATACAGTCGGGACAGGATCGGGAATCTTTGATTTGCTTTGTATTAACTCCCTTCATGAAAAAGAAACTCTCTTACAATCAGCCCCAAAAAAGTCCAGCCTCTTTCTTTTCTTTTGGTGATGTATTTATACAAAATTTCTCTCTTGGTTCAGAGGAGCCACCTTACTCCATCTGTCCAAACCTGTTTTCAAAAAGGGTGCCAGGTGCTTGTTTTTTGCTTAAATTAAATACATATGATACATTTGTCTAAAATTGGAACACAATCTATGAAGGCTTTACATCGACATCTGGGGGAATGAAATAACTCCATTTCACCTATTCTATTCTTAAGAAGAGCCAGATGCTTGTCCTCGCAAAGATGCGATGTACATGATACACTTGTCTACAAACTGGGTCACAAGCTGCGAAGGCTTGGCTTGACAACTGGCTTCGGCTGAGTAGCACTCTCGGGCCAGCTATGGTAGTTTATCCCCTATTTGTTCATTGATGAGTTTAAGAGCGCCGAGTTGTGCACTAGGATGGATCAAATGCTTGTCGATTTGAGCCGAGTCTACCCTGTTCATCCCGGAAATTTCTGCAGAGTTCCTCTCACTTTCCTCCTTTATGTTGATGGAAATCCGGTCTGTATTTACTTGTCTTAGTGCCTCGGCATCGCTTCCAAACTCCATTCCTAATTGTTCACCATTCATGACACTGCAGGCTTCTGTTAACGAATTGGTCACCCTTTGAACCTGCTCTTTGCTCGAAGCGATAATCTGTTCCCAATTCTTTAACAAGATATTGCCTCTAGTCTGTTCGGCAATAGTGAGCCCAGGCGGGCCCGAAAACCTGTTATTAGTCGCTATAACTGCCTCTTGAAAAGCAATCCGGGCAGCTTCTACGTTTCTTTCTTTGTTTACCAGATTCTCGGAGATTCGATGTATTAACAAGTGGTTTTCTCGAATCTCCTCTACCTTGTTAAGCAGGCTCTGTTGAGCAGAGGAAACCCTGCTCCGAATATCAGTTGCTCGGATTTTGACGATATCAATGTTGATTGCTCTACTTTCTATGACCTCCAGTTGAGCTTGAAGTCGTGTAATCGTATCTCTCAGCTGGCCCGATTGCAACCGACCATCCCTGATCGTAGAATTGGCTTGTTCCAGCTTGGCTTTGAGTGCTTGGATTTCCTGCTTATCGCCTAATCGAGCCAATTCTATTTCTCCGCTCACCTGAACCCTAGCGTTTTCTTCTGCCGAAGTCACTCTGGCTTCTAAGGTCTTGATCAAGTGATTTTTTGTTTTGAGATGCCTCTTTAACCCTTCGACTGAGAATCGATTTGCCGTTGCGTACGCTCCCAGCGTTCCAACAATTTCTGTGGCAAATTCATCTTTTCTCCTATTCATCCCATCGGCCATTAATTTAAATCTTTTAGCAGTAGACTCTCCCTCCTGATAAAATTCTCGTTTTACCACGACTTTCCTCTTTTTGTCAAAAAAGAATTTGCTAGGAGGTAGTTCTTCTGCCCTTACAGGCCTCAATTCCTCACCAAATATCCACCCTTCGTTAACGCCTGCTTGTGCTGACTGCAAGGGCGTAATAGAGGCGATGGGTTGCCCGATTTGCTTCGCAGCTTTCTCCGTTGTGCTGAGCGGACTTTGCTTTTTTGGGGGGTCGGGGGTCTTCGTTCCTGCCTCTGGATCCTGACCTTCTGGAGGACCTGTATCTTTTATTTCTTCCTCCAGATTAGGTCCCTTGGGAGGACCAATGGTTTTCTCTTTTGTTTCGGGATTTCCTCCCTGTTCTGGACTTTTCTCCTGCTCAGGAGTCTTCTCCTTTTCGGGAGTCTTCTCTTTTTCGGGCTCTTTGCTCGTTTTGGGGTCTTTCTCCTGCTCGGGAGTCTTCTCCTTTGCGGGCTTAGAGGTTTGCCCTTCAGAACTCTCGGCTTATTTTCCTTTATCTTTGGGAAGTCCTAGGCCTCCCAGTACTACAGGAAGACATCGTTTTCTGTTCGCCTGAAATTTTAAGACAGAATCCCTGTCTTCGGCTGCTAGGGTATGGATTCGGTATTGTACCTCTGGATAGGATTTGTCTCCTCGGAAAACATCATCTGAGGGTGATTCTTCATGCTCGAACCTCTTTAGACCGCAATTTCCTAAATGAGTACTCACGACTCTCTGTGGATCATGCCTTTTATATTCGATATAGGCCAAATTCAAGCCTTCTAAGGCTGCAGCCTCAGCCTTCACATGTCCAAAATCCAACAAGCAAAAAGAATTAAGCCGGATAGGAAAAGACGGCCATACCTTCTTTTCTGATGCCTTTAATTCTTTGCTCACGCCGCCGATCACTGTTTGGCGAGCGATCTCGCGACATGCCAGTTTGTCAGGGATAAATTGGGGGAGCGCCATAGGAGGAACAATAGCCCCGAATACTCTGAAATAGGAGAATTCCTCCTCCACATACCAGTCTGTGATATGGTTCAGATTTGCGACCATGCCCTCCGGAATGCGGGGTGGCAGAAGGCCAAAAATGGTGACGTGCAGGGGCACTATCACCCAGTTAAAAATTTCATAAATGAAATTATTTGCATTATTCTCCCACAATTTATCGTGGTAGACGTGCACAGCTTTGCCTTCGGATGGGCTCCAAGCCCATTTCATCAAGGGAAAAGGTGTTCTGGTGCATATAGCATCCATGATATATGCGGACATGTAGAATCCGGACGACTTCCCAGCTTCCTTCTTCTCTTGGTACTCAGTGATTTTGTTGAATAAATTATCAGAGAGCATTTTTGTCCAGTTGAACGAGAAACCTTCTGCCACCTGATAAATGAGGGGTACCCACTGGACGTAAAAATGAGCCGTGTCCTCCAATCCGAACAGCCGGCAAGCCATCATTGCCACATACCTGTAATTTGGTTACAACGAAGAAATGGAATATACACCCTCATTGTTCACCCTGAATGTGGAGGTACGAGATACCCAATCCTTTATCAAGCCTGGCAAAGTCCTGTCAAATTCTGTGCACTCCTTCTCTTTGAACTCTGCATAGAATTCTTTGCCAAATGTCAATTCAGAGGTCGCTGGGAGCTTGTACATAGCCTGAATGTGTTCGGGCCTAAAAGTCCCAATAATGTCCCGTCGATCATTTACAATAGTCCTGGAAGGCAAGTCGATATGATCCAATGCCCATCGGATCATATCGAAGTACGGGAGCAATCGAGGTCTGGCCGCAATGAGATGCATTCTCGACTGAACAATAGTCTTGTACTTAGTGTTCAGATCGTCTTTCTCGATATCATAGTTATAATCATCAGAGTCTGAACAGTTTACTGCCTCGGATTGTAGGATACCTGTAATGGAAGACCAGGTAGATACAGAGCCATCTGTCTGTGGCGAAGTGTCTGAGACGTTGTCCGAACCCTGCGCTGTGGCTTCGATATTTTCTTTGTCTCCCCTTCTCGACGCCATAGCTGAAACTGGTGTTTTCGTTCTTCTATGATAAACCTGCGTATACATGCAGAGGCTAGTTCACTCGGAGAAAGAATTGCTCTATACACTTAACAAGAAATGTTTTCCTTTTAATGAATAAAACAAGTTTCGCATATATTTTGGAAATTATGTACCTTTGTCATGAGTTCATTAAATCGCGAATAAAACCAAATTAATTGAAAAAATCTGATCTTATTTTCATCGTGGATTTACCCCATTTTCTCATTAATGTCATGAATATTGGGCAGCTTGACAAGTACTCGAGTTATGGAGAGTAAATGAATTCCTTGTAAAGTGTGCCAACCTTGATGCGCGGGACGTACCTTATTTTTTAAAAAATTATTTTTCTAAAATTTCAAATCTTAACGGTTTAGAGATTTCCTCGCTTTTCGTCATATCGTGAATTTCCCTTTAACATTTTGACTTTGCAACTCGCGAGATTGCGAATTCCGATCTCAGCATTAATTTACAATAATTACGATGTAGCAGATCCTTAATAATATGATTAACTTAATCACCAGATCGTGAATCCGAAATTCGAAGACAAGTTTTTAGGAGAATGAAATGCCGAGTCGCGATATCGTGATGCGGCGATAATTAGTCTCAAATTACGAGAAGTAAATCTTAAATTAGGAGACTAACTAATATCTCCATAATTATGTCGTGACCTCGCGAATCACAGTTTTAGATATCCTTGGTTTATAAGAGAAAAAGCTGAGTTGCGATGCGTCGAAAAACGGAAAACAACCGTGGTTAGCTTTTTAACCTGGGTTCTTGACTACGGCTTATCGAAAATATTTAACGCATTCTCGGCCCTCGGGGTTTAAAGAACAAAAATTTAGGCTCGACGAATGTCGAGTCACGAAATGCTGATGACATCTAACCAAGGGTTTAATGGTTTACCATAGTTAATGCCTTGGGTGAAAAATTTGAAAGATTGAGTTCGCAGTTTCACGACTCGGGACTTATGAATTCAAGTATCTAAAACGCCCGACTGGCGACATCCAGAAATGAAACAAGAGAGAAACTTTCTCATGAAAAAACGAAATGCTACTGAAAGCGAAAAACGCATTGCTATTCATGTGCATGTTTTGAAGGTTTGATGCTTGAAGTTTATTTCAGGTGAAAAAACGAGTGCGGCTCCAACATAGGCTCCAACTAGGGATCCCGCTTCCCTGTGAGGCGGGAAGAATAGTAAACCAGGTGCCAAAATTGGGTAAATGGAGTCATAAACTAAAATCAAGGAAAGAATCAAGGAAAAAGATAAAAAAGGGAGAAAGAAATTTTCGTTAGGTAACTGAGAAGCTTTCCGAACTCAATGCTTTTTCCAAACCTAGCTGAAGTCACCTTCTCAATTTCCTCTTTCTTGCTACTAAATTTGGGGAGCGTTTTAAGATAATCGTAACGATCTTAGGATATTCAAAAGGTCTTATTATTCTTAGCTTGCATGAAAAATGATATATTACATAATCTAAAATGGGGAGGTCCTGTTTGAATTTTGGGAAATGATCAGGTTTCCAGAAAGTGTTGATTCCCGGATTATATTGATGTTTATGTGTAACAGCCTTACAGATCTCCCAGACATTGCTTCATTGCCAGCGAGCCTGTTCAGTACCCCGGTGAAGTTGTATGACCCTTTTCTACTGAATTTCTTTTCACCACTTCGGAAAAATTTATGCGTTTAAACGCTAAGACGAGGGCAATCATTTCTGAATTTCCTTTCATCGTCTTAATAGATTAGGTGGGGGAAATCATTTCTAAATTTCCTTTCACCACCTATCTTAATATTTTGTCTTTTAAATCACGAAGATGGGAGTAATCAGTTTATGCCAGGGCTGAGATCTGTAAAATATTTTTACCAAAGGTCTGTTAACTTATTTTGATTACTCGGTATCAACCTTTCTTTGACCCTTTCAAGACCTTTAATTCATAAGGGGATAAGGGAGAAAGAATGAAACTTTAGGGACAACCTGTTCAAGCAAGCTTTGCTATTTTTGACGCTGTTGAAAAACCTTAGAAAGGTCAGGATTACTATAAACGTCCTTTAGCTTAGTAGGAGAATAAGTAATTGTAAGGACCAGCTTTCTTATTAAGGTATGTTCGAAAATATTCAAGGTTTTAAAACGAAAAAATTTAACTCCCATCCAAAAACTCAGGAAGATATCGGCTTGCTAAAATCAGGCCCAAGTGTGAACAGAACACCAAAGATCAATCGAAAAAAGGATGATTTCTAAAAAAGGCCACAACAGTTCTAGACTAGTCTTCGAATGCATTTGGGGACAAAAATTATGACATGATTACCATTGATTTAGTGTGTTCATTCAAATTTAGTTTGAAAATTGAAGTCCAAAAATAATCCTGTTATCTAACTTTTTGTATCACAATTGTACAACATTACCTCAGATTGCTTTAAAACAGCCTTTCATGACATATGTATCAAAAAAACTCACCTCTGTCTTTCGATTTCCTCGTGGACTATGAATTATCTTATGTATCACCTGATTTATGTTGTTCTGTTATCCACATCGGTCTGCACATTATTCTCTCTGTCAGCTTCGCCTGAAGCTGGAAACCTTCAAAAAAGGAAAACAAGTCTTATCTGAAAATGTGTTGAAAATTTTAAGAAGGAAAACCAAAATTGATAACAAATATTTGGACAAAAACATCAATATGTACAACAACTCATAATGACTTTATTTATTTATAAATGCATATATACATATATAACAATTTTCTATCCGACTGTTGTCAAGTCATGTAGTGTTTCAGATATCGTCCATTGACAGGGGCACTGAGAACTTCCCCATCGATATTTTCTAGAAGAAAGGAATTCTTTCCTTCTGGAGCCGAGACCTTGAATGGTCCATACCAAAGGTGGTCAAATTTTCCATGTTTCCCAGCTTCTTCTCTTCTCGTATCCCATCTTAATACCAAATCATTCGGAAGGAACTGTCTGTCCTTCGCCTTGAGATCAAACAATGTTTTCATGTCGTCTTGGTATTTTTGCATTTTCTCATCGACCCCCACTCTGAGCTGTTGAACTTCAATCATTTGGTTAATTCTTCTGGTTACATGATTGGGCTCTTCGTTTTGATCTTGCCATAATTTCATTACTGGCAATGCTAAGTTTATGGGTAGAACCGCCTCGGTCCCATATACCATCTGAAATCACGAAATGCCAATAGATCTCTTAGTGTTGATGCGGTTTGCCCATAATGCATGCTTCAAATGTACATGCCAAGATTTCTTGTTTTCGTTGAGTACCTTTTTTATCACATTTACCAGGCTTTTATTAGATGATTCGTCCAGTCCATTTCCCTGAGGGTAATAAGCCGTGGAATGGCCAAGGATGATACTATACTTCTGGCAGAAGTCGATCATAGCCATGGACTTGAAAGCCTGAGCGTTGTCTGTAACAATCTTTCGGGGACACCCGAATCTGGACAAGATGTTATCTTCCAAAAAGTCAATCACCACCGAATCTGTTGCCCTTTTGGTTGGAATTGCTTCCACCCACTTGGTAAAATAATCTGTGGCCGTTAAGATCCACTTATGCTGAGCATTGGAATGAGGATTTATTTCGCCTATGAAGTCTAATCCCCATTGTTGAAATGGGGCTTCGGTTCTGACTGGAACGAGTGGCAGTGCAGGAAGTTTTTGCTTACCAGCAAAGATTTGACATGCATAACATACACGTACTTTAGCATTAACATCCGAGAATAGTTTCGGCCAATAGTATCTGGCCCTCAAGATCTTATAGGCTGTGGCTCTCCATGCATGGTGTCCTCCACAAATTCCTTCATGAAATTCTTCTATAACTCGTGGAGTCTCCGACTCAATCAGACAAACCAGTAAAAATCCGAGTGGGTCCTTCCAATATAATTGATTGTCTGAGATGCAATACTTGACGGCATGGAGTTTTAATGTCCTGTATTTGGCTGGTGTTAGTCCATCTGGACATTTCAAGTTTAACAAGTAGAAAACTATATCTTTATACCAGCCCGACAACGTGAATTTTTCTTCAACCTTGTTGGGGTAAGTCTGGTTGTCTAGCTCTTGCAAGTGTGAATCTTCATCTTCCCCTTGCAGGCAATTGATATCAAGAACTCTGAGGTTTGATTCAGCCAAGAGTTTGGCCAAACCTTTTCCCTTTACCAATTTAGTTGGTTTAATTTCTAGATCAAATTCTTGTATCTTTGCAAGCCAGCGCCCTCGTTTTCCATCGCTATCTGGTTGTACCAATATATCCTTCACAGCACTAGTTGGTACATACACGATAATTCTTGAATGTAGAACGTAAGTTCTGAATGCCTTCAGTGCTTTCACCATTGCGTACGCCTGTTTTTCCATTATGTCATATTTTAATTCGGCGTCTCTAAGGCTCTTTCTGAAAAATGCAATCGGGCGCTCAAATCCTTCATCATCTTTTTGTAGTAACACTGCGGCGATAGTATGTTGAGAAGTGAATGAGAAGATGAGGAAATCTTTCAAGTAATCTGAGCTTGTTAACACAGGTGCCTCGCTGATAACTTTCTTAATATGTTCGAACGATGCTTTTGCTTCAGCGGTCCAATTTACTCTGCTATCTTTCTTCAGCATTCTTGTGATTAATTTAACAATCTCAACGAAATTTGGTATGAACCTTCGCAAAAAAATTATTGTACCCAAGAAAGCTTGAATTTCTTTAACGTTCCTAGGCATCCTGATAGTTTGTATCGCTTCAACTCTCTTAGGGTCAATCTTGATTCCATCTCTAAATACGATATGCCCTAGAAGCTTACCTTCTTGCATGGCGAAATGTGATTTCTTTGGGTTCAAAGATAGGCCATACTTGCGGCATTTTTCGAAAGTCTGTTTTAAATGGATCAAATGTTCTTCATCGGTTTTCGAAAAAACCGTTAAATCGTCAAGGTAGATTACTACGAACTTATATCTTTCCCCAACGAAAGCGATATCCATGGCACACTGGAAGGTAGCTCCCACATTCATTAAACCAAAAGGCATTTTATCATACATGAATGTACCCCATGGCGTGGTGAAAGCGGTTTTTTCTCTATCTTGTTCATTCATGGCGATTTGGTTGTACCCTGAAAATCCATCTATCATAGACATTTGATTCGCCCCAACTACCCTTTCTAGGACATGGTCCATTTTAGGAAGTGGATAATTATCTTTAAGAGAGGATCTGTTCAAGTTCCGGAAATCTACACACAGTCTGATTTCTCCATTCTTTTTTCTGACAGGGACCAAATTTGCTATCCAGTTGGAATATCTTAGAGGTACGATTATCTTCGCGTCTAAAAGATTCTTAACTTCTTTTTCAATAACAGGCAACAAAATGGGATTAAACTGCCTGAGCTTCTGCCTAAAAGGCTTGACTCCGAGCTTCAAAGGTATATTGTGCTTAATTATGGAAGTATCGTATGTTCGAAGCTCATCATAGGACCAGGCGAAAACATCTTTATACTATTTAAGTAAATCTTTATATTGGCCCTTTACCTTAGGGGGGAGAAATTTAGATATCTTTACCACCCTGGAATCCTTCTCAGTTCCTATGTTACAATCCTCCACTTCTTCTGGTTGGGGTCGCAAAGTAGACTTGACAGGTACGTCATTTTGATAAAAAAGTCTTTCCAAAGGAATTAATCCTTTCGGGATTTGGTTATTTTTGAGGGCCAACATGCGGTGGTCTTCTATTTTTTCTCGAAAGGTTTCAGGATTTTCGTCTTCTTGCATAGTCCACCTCGGATCATTTTGGTTTTCTTGGTCTGGATGGGTTTCGAAAAACTCACCTATTGCTATAAGAAATTTCTGAATTTGTTCGTCATCTTCAAAAACTTGCCAGTGTCGGATATTGTCTGGTATAGAGGGTTTATATCTGATCTCAATATGATATTTCAATTTAATATTTGTGGGAGGGGAAAAGGTTGAGGCCGCCTTAGCCAATGCATCAGCATGCAGATTCTCTGTGCGTGAAATAAAATGGACTTTTATAGATGAGAAAAAATTTTCCATTAGGTCCCAAGCGCAATTTCTGTATGTTCTCAATCTGGGATGTTTGGCTAGATATTGTCGGTTTACTTGTTTTACTATCAATTCAGCGTCACCGTAAACCTCCAAATTTTTTATGTTCAACTTCTTGGCTGCTTCTAAACCTAAGATCAGTGCTTCGTACTCGCATACATTGTTGGTGTAATCTATGTCCCATTGTAAGCGGTATGAGAAAGGAATAGTAAACTTACCCTCAGGTGCTATCAAGAGTATACCTGCACGAGCTCCTTGAGAAGATGAAGTGCCATCGAAGTACATCTTACAGAGACCATTTTTGCATAGTTCTTCAGTCAAGGGGTTAAGCTCTTCTTGCTTCATATCAAGCTCTTCTGGACACACACTTGGATCATCATCAAAAGACAATATGCAATTTCCCAGATCTTGGTCTGCGACATAAATGGGAAAATTATTTGGATTCTAAGGATCACTGACAGTATATGCCAATCTTGTTTCTCTATACAATCGGGTAAACTGACCACCAAAAACAGGAATTGTGGCATATGACATATCCAATTGTAAGGAACCTCCCAACTTGGCTCCCCACGACCTGGATAATAACATACCATATTTGGGAGGAATATCTGCAATAACCACATCCATCAGGACACTCTTGATCGGGACCTGAGCTAGGGAAACAACCAGATCTTTTATCATTCCCATACATTTAACCTTTCTTGAATCGAAAGAGTATAAATCTCCATAGGGTCTAGTGATCTGGAGGCCCAGCCTCTCCATTATCATTTTGGGCATAACGTTATGCGAAGCCCCAGAGTCTAACATGAAATTATGTAGCAATTGGTCATGTATATTTAGGGTGATATAGAAAGGAGCGACGTTGTCCTTGGATCCCTCGAAGTGGGGACCAAAGGTGATGTTAGGTATGTCATCTTCTAAGTTGATAACATCAGAGTGACTTTCGGGCTCAAAAACACCCATCACTTTGGCAATTTGTTTCCGATAAGCGGGGTTTTTCGCTAATTCTACCAAAGGAATCGGTATTTTAATTTTATTTAATTCATTTTCAAAATTGTAAGATGTATTGGCCTTATCCGTTTCTTTGGTTAAGACTTCTGGGGTTCCTTTTTCCAGTTTATTTGTCTGAATCGCCTTATCACTCGTGATCTTAGTTGAAGTTATAAATTTATTTCTCGGTTCCGTTTCCTTTGTTTGGGTCTCTGCCTTTTTCACCTGAGACTGTTGAGCCTTTGTTACCTTGTCTTTATCGTTGGGTAATGGTAACAATGTTTCTTCCAAAGGGGGTTCATGAGATTGACCCCTTGGTAGGATTTTCTTAGGTTGGTCAGTTGAGGCAGGCTTATTTTTTGACCTCAAATTGTATCTAGGTTGAAGATCAGCCGCTATCATTTCTGCTTCTAATTGAGATATGCAGAGATCAGTATGATCACCTTCTTGTTCTTCTTTGTTAGACGATTTAGGAGTATGTAAGGATTTCTCATAGTCTTTTCTGGTCAGAAATGGCTGTGAACATTCGTCGCCGAAACATGCAACTTCTTCGTCTGAATCTCCGAAATCTTGGAGGTCACTTGCTCCTATAAAATTTTCATTTTTTAGTGGAGCTTGTATTTTTTGATCTTCATTTTTTATTTGTCTCTGTTGATTTTGAGGATTTGGGTTTCTCCTAAAGTCCCTTTTGTTAGAAGGATCAGCTTTGGCCTGGTCCAACTCCATCCTAGAGATTTTGTTAGACAAATCTTTAATTATTCGGGCCATATCATCCACTCTGTCGTCAGTTTATCTATTTGACCCGGAAGGACCTGCTGGTTCCCTATAGCGTCTATTATCACGGTTGGTTGTTTCTACTTTAGCCTTCAACTTACCTGAAGCCATCATGTTAGATTCTATTTCCACGGCGTCGTCTTGCATTGTCTTCAGGGTGGCTCCTCTTCTTTCTCGCAAGAGCAATGCAAAATCCGGTTCGAAAGCTCCTGCAAAGGTTACTTTAGCCGAAGGTTCAGAAGGTTTTACAGCGACTGGAATTTTATTGTATATTTTATTAAATCTCAAAATGAATTCCATTACCGTTTTTGAGTTTTTCTTCCTTAGGGACCTAAATTCGGTAAGGTAGTATAAATAATCTTTTCGCTCTTCCCATTGTGTGAGGAAAGCGTTTTCTAAGGTGTTATATGTCCCAATAGAAGCTGCAGGAAGACTCCGAAACCAAGTTCGGACCTGTCCCTCGAAAGTTTGGACAAGTAGCCTCGAATAGACATCTTCATGCTCAATACCGCATATGTCCGCGAACTGGTCAAAGAAGTTGATATGTTCGGTTGCGGTTAGATCTCCCTCCCCAGTAAACTTAGGAAGATTTTTGATGTAGTTGTCAGGTAAATCATGAAGTTGAGCAGGTAAAACTAGGGGAGCGTATCTAGCCGCTACTTTTGCAAATACTCCAGGACGAGGGGGATTAGGTTGCCCTCCACCTCCTCCTCCAACGCCAGCCATCTTTTTACGAGTAGGAAATGAGGGTGTAAAACACCCTTTTGAATCAGGTGAAAGTGGAAAGTTTTGATGTCGAAAGGATGGTATGTCAAAAGATAATGATCTTTCCAAAGGACCTTTCCCCTTGTTTATAGATGGGAAAGTTTGATGTGACTCACTCCTGAATTCAGAGTAGTTAGCTTCTGGATCTTTGGTATCAGATAGAGGGCTACTGGAAGAAGGAGGTTCTGAAGCGGATTTAGTCTTTAGAAGCGGATTTTTAGGTTTATTAACTGAAGCGGTTGCCTGAAGTGAACCTCTTGCTCTTAAAAAATTTTCAGGATTTTTAACGGGCATAATTAGCTTATCATCCGGGTTCTGTCTGGTATGTCTTCTACCAGACGCCAGTTTGTGTTTTAGTGGAGTCGCCAAGTGAAAGATTTAAAGCAAGCCTTAAAAAGGTGTGCACTCTGTGTTCACTATCAAAGAGTAACACTATCAACGAAAAAGTTTGTCATTTTCCCAGGGAAAAGATTTCGTGACTTCGTTCCCTGGCAACGACGCCAGAAAGATGTTGTTCCTGAGTCTGTACTAAGGCTTAAAGTACAGTTTCAAGGCATCCGAAAGTGTGGTAATGGTTGATAAAGGATTTCACTTACCTTCGGTATGGGAAGCTAATGAAGATTCCTGCGTTCACGTCGTCTGGCTTCCAACTGTTCCTGGGTTGCGATATCTTGTTCAATGGCTGCCCATGAACGCTCTAATTCTTCCCGGGTATTATCAGTTCTAAGGGTTGTGCTGAAAAGACTTAACGCGATATTAGTTTGATCTGAGATCCCGAGTTGGATATTAGGTTGAATTACCGCGGGTGCAGTCATTGTGGAACAGTAAGGGTATGGAAATGATTTTAACGAGAATTTTTATTGCTGTTTCAATTTGACTGAGATAAGAGAACTTTTCGTATGAGAAACAAAATAGAAAAAACAAAATGAAGGCACTTTCCTGTAACTGTATGATTTTTAGCAAAGGTGTGACTTGAAAGAAAAAACATCTAGTTGCAAATAACATGAAATTCTTACCTGTGAAAATCTCACGTATACACAGAAGAAGAAACAGACACGAACATAATTGACATGGTGCAATTAAACATAAAATTCTATAACTGTAGCTTGGTCTTACACCTGCTGATATCCGGTGTAGAGGAAGGACAAGAGACAATTACGGAAAAATAGACTTCCTTCACTATAGTAGTAGTTGCACTAAGTTATAGTGATACCTTTCAATTATGTAGAGCAAGTAGAGCAAAATAAAAATAAGCAAAGAACATAACTAGACAAGTTAATTATGTAGAGCAAGTAGAGCAAAATGAAAAGAAAGAAAGAACATGACAAAACAAACTTGAAATACAGTCGGGACAGGATCGAGAATCTTTGATTTTCTTTGTATTAACTCCCTTCATGAAAAAGAAACTCTCTTACAATCAGCCCCAAAAAAGTCCAGCCTCTTTCTTTTCTTTTGGTGATGTATTTATACAAAATTTCTCTCTTGGTTCAGAGGAGCCACCTTACTCCATCTGTCCGAACCTGTTTTCAAAAAGGGTGCTAGGTGCTTGTTTTTTGCTTAAATTAAATACATATGATACATCTATCTAAAATTGGAACACAATCTGTGAAGTCTTTACAATGACATCTGGGGGAATGAAATAACTCCATTTCACCTATTCTATTCTTAAGAAGAGCCAGATGCTTGTCCTCGCAAATATGCGGTGTACATGATACACTTGTCTACAAACTGGGTCACAAGCTGCGAAGGCTTGGCTTGACAACTGGCTTCGGCTGAGTAGCACTCTCGGGCCAGCTGTGGAAGTTTATCCCCTATTTGTTCATTGATGAGTTTAAGAGCGCCGAGTTGTGCACTAGGCTGGATCAAATGCTTGTCGATTTGAGCCGAGTCTACCTTGTTCATCCCAGAAATTTCTGCAGAGTTCCTCTCACTTTCCTCCTTTATGTTGATGGAAATCCGGTCTGTATTTACCTGTCTTAGTGCCTCGGCGTCGCTTCCAAACTCCATTCCTAATTGTTCACCATTCATGACACTGCAGGCTTCTGTTAACGAATTGGTCACCCTTTGAACCTGCTCTTTGCTCGAAGCAATAATCTGTTCCCAATTCTTTAACAAGATATTGCCTCTAGTCTGTTCGGCAATAGTGAGCCCAGGCGGGCCCGAAAACCTGTTATTAGTCGCTATAACTGCCTCTTGAAAAGCAATCCGGGCAGCTTCTGCGTTTCTTTCTTTGTTTACCAGATTCTCGGAGATTCGATGTATTAACAAGTGGTTTTCTCGAATCTCCTCTACCTTGTTAAGCAGGCTCTGTTGAGCAGAGGAAACCCTGCTCCGAATATCAGTTGCTCGGATTTTGACGATATCAATGTCGATTGCTCTACTTTCTGCGACCTCCAGTTGAGCTTGAAGTCGTGTAATCGTATCTCTCAGTTGGCCCGATTGCAACCGACCATCCCTGATCGTAGAATTGGCTTGTTCCAGCTTGGCTTTGAGTGCTTGGATTTCCTGCTTATCTCCTAATCGAGCCAATTCTATTTCTCTGCTCACCTGACTCCTAGCGTTTTCTTCTGCCGAAGTCACTCTGGCTTCTAAGGTCTTGATCAGGCGATTTTTTGTTTTGAGCTGCCTCTTTAACCCTTCGATTGAGAATTGATTTGCCGTTGCGTACTCTCCCAGCGTTCCTGCAATTTCTGTGGCAAATTCATCTTTTCTCCTATTCATCCCATCGGCCATTATTTTAAATCTTTTAGCAGTAGACTCTCCCTCCTGATAAAATTCTCGTTTTACCACGGCTTTCCTCTTTTTGTCAAAAAAGAATTCGTTAGGAGGTAGTTCTTCTGCCCTTACAGGCCTCAATTCCTCACCAAATATCCACCCTTCGTTAATGCCTGCTTGTGGTGACTGCAAGGGCGTAATAGAGGCGATGGGTTGCCCGATTTTCTTCGCAACTTTCTCTGTTGTGCTGAGAAGACTTTTCTTTTTTGGGGGGTCGGGGGTCTTCGTTCCTGCCTCTGGATCCTGACCTTCTGGAGGACCTGTATCTTTTATTTCTTCCTCCAGATTAGGTCCCTTGGGAGGACCATCGGTTTTCTCTTTTGTTTCGGGATTTCCTCCCTGTTCTGGACTTTTCTCCTGCTCAGGAGTCTTCTCCTTTTCAGGAGTCTTCTCTTTTTCGGGCTCTTTGTTCGTTTTGGGGTCTTTCTCCTGCTCGGGAGTCTTCTCCTTTGCGGGCTTAGAGGTTTGCCCTTCAGAACTCTCGGCTTCTTTTCCTTTATCTTTGGGAAGTCCCAGGCCTCCCAGTACTACAGGAAGACATCGTTTCCTGTTCGCCTGAAATTTTAAGACAGAATCCCTGTCTTCGGCTGCTAGGGTCTGGATTCGGTATTGTACCTCTGGATAGGATTTGGCTCCTCGGAAAATGTCATCCAAGGTTGATTCTTCATGCTCGAACCTCTTTAGACCGCAATTTCCTAAATGAGTACTCACGACTCTCTGTGGATCATGCCTTTTATATTCGATATAGGCCAAATTCAAGCCTTCTAAGGCTGCAGCCTCATCCTTCGCATGTCCAAAATCCAACAAGAAAAAAGAATTAAGCCGGATAGGAAAAGACGGCCATACCTTCTTTGCTGATGCCTTTAATTCTTTGCTCACGCTGCCGATCACTGTTTGGCGAGCGATCTCGCGACATGCCAGTTTGTCAGGGATAAATTGGGGGAGCGCCATAGGAGGAACAGTAGCCCTGAATACTATGAAATAGGAGAATTCCTCCTCCACATACCAGTCTGTGATATGGTTATTTTCATTATTCTCCCACAATTTATCATGGTAGACGTGCACAACTTTGTCTTTGGATGGGCTCCAAGCCCATTTCATCAAGGGAAAAGGAGTTCTGGCACATATAGCATCCATGATATATGTGGACATGTAGAATCCGGACGGCTTCCCAGCTGCCTTCTTCTCTTGGTACTCGGTTATTTTGTTGAATAAATTATCAGAGAGCATTTTTGTCCAGTTGAACGAGAAACCTTTCGCCACCCGATAAATGAGGGGTACCCACTGGACGTAAAAATGAGCCGTGTCCTCCAATCCGAACAACCAGCAAGCCATCATTGCCACATACCTGTAATTTGGTTGGAACGAAGAAATGGAATATACACCCTTGTTGTTCACCCTGAATGTAGAGGTACAAGATACCCAATCCTTTATCAAGCCTGGCAAAGTCCTGTCAAATTCTGTGCACTCCTTCTCTTTGAACTCTGCGTAGAATTCTTTGCCAAATGTCAATTCAGAGGTCGCTGGGAGCTTGTACATAGCCTGAATGTGTTCGGGCCTAAAAGTCCCAATAATGTCCCATCGGTCATTTACAATAGTCCTGGAAGGCAAGTCGATATGATCCAATGCCCATCGGATCATATCGAAGTATGGGAGCAATCGAGGTCTGGCCGCAATGAGATGCATTCTCGACTGAACAATAGCCTTGTACTTAGTGTTCAGATCGTCTTTCTCGATATCATAGTTATAATCATCAGAGTCTGAACAGTTTACTGCCTCGGATTGTAGGATACCTGTAATGGAAGACCAGGTAGATACAGAGCCATATGTCCGTGGCGAAGTGTCTGAGACGTTGTCCGAACCCTACGCTGCGGCTTCGATATTTGCTTTGGCTCCCCTTCTCGGCACCATAGCTGAAACTGGTCTTTTCATTCTTCTGTGATAAACCTGCGTATACATGCAGAGGCTAGTTCACTCGGAGAAAGAATTGCTCTATACACTTAACAAGAAATGTTTTCCTTTTAATGAATAAAACAAGTTTCGTATATATTTTGGAAATTATGTACCTTTGTCATGAGTTCATTAAATCGCGAATAAAACCAAATTAATTGAAAAAATCCGATCTTATTTTCATCGTGGATTTACCCCATTTTCTCATTAATGTCATGAATATTGGGCGGCTTGACAGGTACTCGGGTTATGGAGAGTAAATGAATTCCTTGTAAAGTGTGCCAACCTTGATGCGCGGGACGTACCTTATTTTTTAAAAAATTATTTTTCTAAAATTTCAAATCTTAACGGTTTAGAGATTTCCTCGCTTTTCGTCATCTCGTGAATTTCCCTTTAACATTTTGACTTTGCAACTCGCGAGATTGCGAATTCCGATCTCAGCATTAATTAACAATAATTACGATGTAGCAGATCCTTAATAATATGATTAACTTAATCACTAGATCGTGAATCCGGAATTCGAAGACAAGTTTTTAGGAGAATGAAATGTCGAGTCGCGATATCGCGATGTGGCGATAATTAGTCTCAAATTATGAGAAATAAATCTTAAATTAGGAGACTAACTAATCTCGCCATAATTATGTCGTGACCTCGCGAATCGCAGTTTTAGATATCCTTGGTTTATAAGAGAAAAAGCCGAGTTGTGATGGGTCGAATAACAGAAAACAACCGTGGTTAGCTTTTTAACCTGGGTTCTTGACTAAGGCTTACCGAAAAGATTTAACGCGTTCTCGGCCCTCAGGGTTTAAAGAACAAAAATTTAGGCTCGACGAATGCCGAGTCACGAAATGTTGATGACGTCTAACCAAGGGTTTAATGGTTTACCATAGTTAATGCCTTGGGTGAAAAATTTGAAAGATTGAGTTCGCAGTTTCGCGGCTCGAGACTTATGAATTCAAGTATCTAAAACGCCTGACTGGCGACATCCCGAAATGAAACAAGAGAGAAACTTTCTCACGAAAAAATGAAATTCTACTGAAAGTGAAAAACGCATTGCTATTCATGTGCACGAATTTTCAAGGTTTGATGCTTGGAGTTTAGTTCAGGTGAAAAAACGAGTGCGGCTCCAACAGCCTCAATGGCAGATTTCCTTTCTAACAACCATGGGAATACATCAATGTCTCTTGGTTGATAGATCCTATAGGTGGCTCAACACCAAGACCTTTATTCGTACCTGTTAGGATGTACTATAGGTACCTTGAGGCCCATTGACATCACTGGTGGGTCGTCTTGTATTGGTTAACGACATTCATTAATGGTCGGTAATCCAATGATTTATTTTTGTGTTCGACTCCGGAACATTTATTCACACAAATAAGAATTGTACCATGGGTTAAATCTTTGAAGTTGTTGAAGACATGATTTTAATTTATCCCTTTCAGGAAGGAACAAAATTCAGGTTCAGGGATAACCATCAGATAATTTGCTTTCATAAACAGGAAGTCTTTTTCTCAACAAGGTATTATTGGTTCAAGTTTCTCTGCAGATTTTGGGTTATTTCATTAGTACCAGTCAGTGCCAGAACAGAATCCATTAGCTACAGTGGTAATCAGAAATACAAATTCAAATTACAATTTTTGCGCTCACTAGCTACAGACTTGACTTCAAAGATATCTACAGTAAGAAATGCATAACAAGGGAATAGGTAATCTAATTCAGGTACGCTTAGTTTCATGTTGGTTTAATGTATTAAATTACATATTAATAATTTGAACTGGGAATGCCTCGATACTCCATAATGTTTCATTATACCTATACTCTGTACCTAATAAACCAATCCATCTCGACATTTCATATCATGGAAATGGACTACATTATCTTGGATAAATTCGACATGATTCATATATGATAATATTCTGCAAACGTGTACGACCATCATCATTTCCTTACATGCTATCGATCCTCACGACAATTCAAACATTCTTCTATGATTCCTCTCACGACTACTTCACACATCATACTCTATTCCTCTGTTTCCCTCATCTAATTCTGTTTCTCACCTGTGGACCTTTCCTGTGATACCGAGTGAAATTATGGTGGCAAATCGTCACGAACCTGAGACCTTTGCATACCTGGAGGCTCTTCCTGAGTATGAAGCCACCAAACGCATTTTTCAAAAAGCTGGATGGGAGCCGTTTTTCAAGAAATTCGATGGGTATGATGATTCAATTACGCTTTAGTTCGCTCTACATTTTCATGGTGGACTAGCTAAGGTGGGTGAGTTAGAGTTTGAAGTCACAAAATTTTTTATCTCTGAAGCAATTCAATTACCCAACACTGGTCAGAAATGGACGAAGGGCCATCCCATCGACAAGAATCTCTGCACGTAGCTTCTGCAACCACAGTACCAGAAATTACAATGGTCAGAGGGCACATCAAGGTCATGGTTAGAACCAAAATGGGCTCAGTTGCTAGCTATCCTCCAACGCTACCTCACTTGTGAAGGATGGTATATGATCATGTTTCCATGTCATGCCCGACTCCTGCTACATTTCAAAGGTAACCATTTGATGAACATACCCTATTTTCTGTTGAAGAGTTTAAAGAAAATGGTAGAACAGGTCCACAAAGCCAAAGATTTTAGAGGTAGCTTATTTCATTTTGGTCTTGTCAAAATATTGATTAAGTCTACTTTATCCCACAAACAAGAAACTTGGGATATGTTCATTGTAAGAACCCTAGCCTCTGACAAATCTAGAGATAAAAATGTTAAGTTCACTCCTCCATAGAAGAAGCCGAACTCTAAGAAAAAGAGTGTTAAAACCCTGAACGAAATCTATTATGACCCTAAGAATACACCAGACTACACAATTGAAGCCAGTGATGATAATCCTGGTACAAAACATTCATTTGATGTTCATGGTTCTGATGGCATGGAAACTAACCATGACAGAGTGGAAAATATTGTTCCTACAGAGGCGAATGTTGAAATTCTAATTTCTCCTCCAACTGCTATGAATATTGTCGATGTGGAACAACTTGAAGAGTTAACTGACAAACCTAGGAGAAATCCCAAACGAAAATGCACATGCACACTGTCAGGTATGGATAACTCTGTGCCCAGTTACCCACCACAGGAAAGATTAAAAAGTGTGGATGATCATGAGGAGGCTCCAGATTCCTCTGAAATGACATGGACTCTTTCCCAATTGATTCGAAAAGTCCGTAAAGTTAATCGGCAAGATAATGCACCTAAAGAAATTGAGCAGGACAAGCCAATTCAAATGCCAGTAGATACCCCTGCTCAGGTGTATAAGAAGTTTACTCCTGAACTCAGCCCAGTCGACAACCCTGATCAAGTGTATAAGGAGTTTACTCCTTAACCTAGTCCAGTCAACACCCATGATCAAAGACCAGATGAGTTCACTCACGTGTCCAGTCCTCAAACACAACAAGGACATGGTAAAACATTTGAATCTTACTGTGAAATTTTCTCCAGTAAATCGTTGAGACCAATGGTAGCCAAATTAGAAATAGGAATCACAGGTTGAAAGAGAAGTTACATGAATACACCATATTGGATCGGCACATCAAAACATAAAATGAACTTATGAAACTCAGGCAAACTCATTTCTCGTCTAAGATTGAACGATTAAAATGAAAGAATAAAGGTCTTTTCCAGAGGAACAGAAGACTGCAGAAGATTTCCAGGAAGCACATCATCATTAATCGAGTTCTTAAGAAGGAAATTAGAAGCATGAAGAAACATGAGAAATTGTAAATGTTGGTTGCAGCTGCTGCACACTCTGATGAATCTCAGTTTTTGACTTTTTGTTGTTTGAGGACAGGAAAAGACTTCAGTTTGGGGGAATGTCAGTCTCCAGTTTTGACTATATTTTTTCCTATATCATGTCAAATATACCTCCATTTTCATATCTAGTATCATTTCCTTCTGGCCTTACCATGACACATTTGACATCCTTTTACAACTAAATGGGCCTATTCAAGGTATTCTTATGATTCAAGTTATTTTTTTGTATTTTGATATTTTAAACTAATGTTGATACTAATGTGACATGAGTTAGGTACTGTTCCTTCGAAACATAACTTATCAGTACCAGGTACCAGCTCGCACTTAGTGGAGATACCAAAGAAGCCATCGAAGACTTGCACGACATGGCCAGAGTGGATTGACAGTTCGATTCATATGATTGATTGAGTCATAACTCAATATGTTGACTCAGGGTGAGATTGTAGAACTGATTTATTAGAATGATTTATGATACATACTTCTTGACACTATGTTACCCATAATTTTGGTCGTCATGATGATGTATTGACAATGGTATACGCAGGCTCTTCATTAGAACTTTCTCCTGAGAAAAGTTACCTTCATCTCTTTCCAGAAATCACAGTTTTGAGGAAGGTTCGCAGGCTGCCAATATATTTACATGTGAGAATGCATGATTCTCGCAGGCTACCTTAAGCCAGGGTGCGAGAAGTTTTCACTGTGCCTAACTACTAGGGTGCGAACACTTTCTAAAGAAGGGAAAAGGATGAATTCTCGAAGATTCTAGAAGGGAATCTTCTAGAAGGATGAGATGGCATTTGAATGGTTATCTAAGTACTGGATTTCCTGATATTTTGGGATCATTCCTATCCAAGTAACTAATTCATTCTCTCCTATATATTGAGGGGATTCTCATGGAAAAGGTTAGAATCAAACTAGCAAGAGATTTATTGGAGAAGTAGTGAAAGACTGTGTGAAGGACTGATGCTACAACAGCCAAGAACTCCAGCAAGGTTATCAAAAGCGGTTGATCTTCTTCATACAAGTGAGAAAATGTGTGTGTCGGAGCCAAGGACCATTGAAAGGAGGTTTGCAACATCAAGGCTCAGGTTGTAATCATTTATTTCTATCAATATAATACAGTAATATGTCTCTTTCCCATAAATCTAATGTCACTTTATTGTATAACTCCTTGATCATATACTTAGATTGATTATTGAATATGTTGAACTGTCTTCACTTCAATTGGTTTGTATTGTTGTGATCTTAACAGCACAAGAGCATTGGAGCTAAGCTAGAACAACAAAGACCCAAGGAAGCGATGACAAGGTATGTTCATGATTCTTGCCTCCTAGTTCACTCAATAGTCTAAATCTAGGGAAAGAGTATTATTCTGTCCTGCTTTGTTCTAGATCCAGGTGCATCTAGGGAGATCGGTTTGTGTCTGCACTTATGGATTAATCTTGAAACAAAATTGGTGACTCCACTGGGGACAATCCCATTTTCTTGGTGGCTTTTTGTGTTTTTTTGTGGCCATTTGCTCTGATTTCATTTTTCTCCTATCCTATTAGTCTCTGAGTCTTCAGGATATCCTGATAGACCTTCTGAGTCCAGAAGATTTTTGTAATTTTACTTCATTTTTCAAATTTTTTGATATGTTCAGGAATTCTCGCACTGCGTTCCATTGCAGCTTGTGAGAACTGGTCAAGTTCTCACCCTATTCATAGGGTTCAATGCGAGGTTCTCGCACCTTGCTCAAAGGTTGCCTGTGAGAATCTGTGATTCTCGCACTGTGTTATATAGCTTGCATGCGAACAGTCTTTTTCAAATTTTTGAATTTGAGTTTTGGTCTTTCTGACTGCCCAGAATAGTTGGAATACCTCTGATAGGTTTCTTGGACCTCTGATTGATATATTTCTTTTTTTAGTTTGCATACTTGAACAGTTTTAGGGTTTTAAGACTTTGATTGTCATTTGTGATTTGACTTTCGTTTCTCGACTCTTTTGGCAAAACCATTCTCTCTGACTTCATATTCTGAATGTGTTTGATTTGTTGGGATCCAGTGATTGGTTGAAAGTTAAGTTTTCTTGGTTTTCTTATTTTCTTATGAGTTTGAAATAACATTTTCGTTTCCATTGAGAAGACTCATTGGTTTGCTCTTTATTTTTGCTTTCATTGAAAGAGTTGATTGGGTTGTTATTGCTTGGTTTTTTATGATTTGATTTTCTTCTCTCTCATTGGTTTAGTGAGAGTTCTTTTTGGAAAGTGAACAACAAGATTTTCTTTCAAAAAAATGTTTTTGTCTTTAGGAAACATTGGAAAAATCAAATTTTTGAGTTGCTTGAAGTATTTAAAAAGACACATAGAGAATTTTCATTTGATTACTGATTGTTTGCATTGACATTTGAAAGGAAATTGTGCATTATAGTTCAGGGTTGATTTGGAAAACTTTCTCTCTCTCCCATACATAGGATTCATTGAACGGAAAGTGTTATTTTTCATTTTCATTCTTGCATTGTTTGGGTCAGAGTCATACACACATGAGTTTCATTTCCGTTACCTTTGACTAAACAATAGCTTTTAAAAACATTGCGTGATCTTAAAATTTATCTAGTAAACTCTTTTCTAGGGCTCTTTTACACCAACATTTAGCTAGGCTAGTTCTTTAGAGTAGGAATAGAGATACACTCTCCAAAAGCTCAAAACACACAATAGCATCTTGAGTTAGGGAGTGTTAAATTCCATTTGCAACATATTGTCCTGGGAAGCCCTTCTAACACAAGGGTCAAGAACTAGGTCACATTGGTGTTGGTAGAGTTACTCACCCTGCTTTGTTGACATCAGTGTAGAGATTGCATGTATTACAGGGGTCACTCAGAGGTATACCCACAATGATGAGTGGAATCCTTTTGAGTTGATTTCGGGCTAGATACCCCGCCCTTGCGTGTGGATCAGACTGTCGACTATTCTCCCAGGTTGTATTGTTGTTTGTGGTGACCTTAGTGGCCTATCTCTCTAGGTTCTTACCCAAGGTGACTGTGGAGGGGAAAGTCTTCACGGTACCTGGAATTGACATTGATCAAACTCACTCGGGCTCCTTGGAGGGTATACCCATGATTATGTGTGGAAGCTTGAACCAGGGTGTAAGTCCGTTAAGCAGGTCATCAACGTAACTTTTCCATCCTAGCCCTGCCCCTTCTCGTCTCGTTGTTGCGACATTGGATTTCATCACCAACTAGTGGCTTCGATATTAGAAGGTCTTGTTTGTCTGGTGATTGCTTCCTAGGTTTTGTTTACTAGTGTGTGTTGTTTGTTTATCGAAGTTGACCATAAGAATTTCTTCGCAGAGCTTGTCACTTGTTTACAATTGCTCCCCCACGGTGTTCACGTAGAATGCAAGGTTTATCTCCAGAGCATATGGACGATTCTCAACCCTCGCCTACCAGTACACCTAAGGGTTCTCCCCATCAGACTGAAGTCCCAGTGGTTGCTCCACCACACGGGGAAACAAGTGACGTTCCAGTTGTCACCACACCACAAGTAGAATGAACCGATTCTCTAGAACCTTTTCAAATTACCAATACTAGAGAGGACTATCGCATTCGCCATGGTGAACAACCTTTTGTGGGATTAAATTCTTCTAACGAAGCCATTGTTACATATTCTGAATCAACCGTTGGGCCTTCTCCCGATGTAGTAGGCCAAGATCCTTTTTGGTCAGGTGATTTCCGACGAGTCCTTTTTGGTACTGAGTCACCTATAGTCTATGAAATTAACCCTCTAGTGTTTTCTGAGACAGAAACTACACCAGTGACTACCACTTATCACTTTGTTCTCCCTCCCGAGATGGCCCATCTCGCGAATACTACGAGTGTCCAAACTGGAATTACTGCAACTACTCTTTCTCCTATCAATACCTAGCGAATGCCTAATGTCAACCTGACATTACCACCCGGTTATCATGCGTTGAATTCTTTGTTGAATGCTTCCAATCCCACACCTCTGCAAACCCCCGCCGGTTCTCCAGGTCCTGGGCACCCTATTCCCGGTTTTATTCCGACACTCCCTCAATTTCCTTCTGGCAATCCTAATCCTAGTGGCACTATACCATCCATTGCACCAAACTTGCATATTCCCATTTGTGGAAAAGGTGGTACGATTCCTTTTCCTCTTACCGGACGTAATCCAATTGCTACACAATTTCCAGTTGGAACACAATCTACGATTGGAGGACCAACCTCACCTTTTGGACAAAATATACCTCCTGAATTGGACCAGTATTGGAATCAGATTCTACAAAACTTTCCTCAAAATGCTGGGTGGCAACAAATTGTCCCTACTATGGGCCAACCTTATCCAGGTATACCTAATTCTATTTGGGGTCAGAGTCACAATCCTCAAACTCGAGCCCCTACTCAAACTCAGGTCCCTACTCAAAGTCAAGGATACCACCCTTGGAATTATTATCCTCTCCAACCGACACCGAATCAGCCAGGGTCTTCCCAATATGGGAAGACTGCATACGGTCCTACTGGTTTTCCAACAAGGCTTCCACCCCAAAGTCACCATTACCCGTAGGTGAATAGACAGTTACCTTTTCTTGCTACTTTGGATTTGCCAAATTTGTCTTGGATTCTAAATGATCCTATTCGTCACTCTCCCCAATGGCCTGTTATTCCAGCCAAGCTTCCCTCGGACATTCCGAAATTCGATGGCAAAGTGGGAGAGGACCCGAACAATCACGTTATGACTTTTCATCTGTGGTCATCCAACTCGTTGATGGATGATTCTATTCGTCTGCGTCTTTTTCAACGAACCCTTACAGGTTCTGCTGCGAAGTGGTATATTGAATTTCCACGAGGTTTCTTCTCTGATTTTAACACCCTAGCTATGGATTTTCTTACACATTACCAGTTACCGATCCATTATGATACCGGGACTGAGATTTTGACTTCCTTCAAACAGACTAAAGGCACTCATATATCGGATCATATCCATGAGTGGCGAAGGAGACGTTGTCTCATCAAACTTGAACTCCCCGATCAATTACTGGCTGAATGTTTTACAAAATCCTTTGTGAACGAAATTAGTAAAGACATTGCCATCGGTGGCATTGTCACGGAAGAGAAGGCTATCAGTCGTGCTCAATATATTGATCTCATTTATTCGCAAACGGGAAAACTTTACGATTTTCTACCTGAATTACCTCATCCTGGTACTTCCAGCGCTTCAACTGCTCCAGCTGCCTCACATGCAGCTGATGGTGTGATTGGTACTACCCATACCCACTCACATTTTGTTTCAAGTACAACCCCTAAATCCACATCTTCTAATGTTCAAAATGCTCCGTCTCCTGCTACTCCCGCCGGTAAAACTTATGAGGTGAATACCATTCAATCTACCCCAACCGGTAAAAATAAATCTAAAAAGGGGAGAGGAAAGAATAAGGAGGGAAAAAATAATAATCAAACAGAGCAGCCCAAAAATACCCCTGTTGAAGATCGGGATAAGCGCAAACCATGATACCCTTGCCTTATCTGTGGTGATGATCACTACACGAACGATTGTCCACGACGTGCCGAAGTTGCTAAGTTCCTTCAAGGAACACCCAAACCATCTACACCAGTTGTCTTGTCCCAACCCTTCCTGTCTCAACAACAGGCTCAGTTGGTCATCCATGACAAACCATCTACTTCTACGACATCATACGTTTTGATGTGTACTGGTGATTCTAAGCAGAATAACGTTGCAATCACAACTAGAGCCAAAGATTATTCTCCATCTAAGGAGAAGGTTGACGATTTACCTCCCTCTTTGGTACAACCTCTGCACCGGCTCCACCTACAAACAGTCCTCTTCATCTCGAATGACCGAGATTTGATATAGTCATGCGACCCCCTAAGGGTGTTTTTCAGAAATCGGCTTTCAATTCTCATGCTCGTACGGCCTAGAACTACAGCATTGTAGAATATCTGGCCCAATCACCTTCAGCGATGTCTTCCCTTGAAGTCCTTCAGTCTTGTTCTACACAACGGAAGGCTCTGTTGAAAGCTATAGGTGGAATTGATCCAACCGATACGAATTTAATAGTCTTTGACTTGGAAGATCATATTCCAAGGTTACCCCCTTAGCTTGCGTTTCAAATTCAAGTTGTTTTCTCTAACAAGAACATTTGTCGAACTATTATAGATGAGGGTGCCTCTACGTGTGTAATGTCTCTTGCTTGTTGGAAAGCCATTGGCTCTCCTCCTTTAAATGAATCACAAAATACTCTGAAATCCTTTAATGGCTCTGGTTTTAAGCCTTATGGTGTTCTTCCATCGTTGCCCATTATTCTAGAAGGTAAGACAGTCCAAGTTGAAGTGGAAGTCTTCGATGCTCCCCTTGATTATAATCTTATGCTTGGTCGTAGCTGGATCGATTCCATGTGCGCTGTTGTGTCAATACTTTTTCGTGTAGTACATTTTCCTCATCAAAGAAAGGTTGTTACCATTGACCAACTTGCCTTATTTAATTCCGATACTTGTACTGGAAACGTGTCGTTTATAGCTAAAACCCCGTCGGGTTACGAGAATGTCGGTGTTGGCCTTTTAAAAGAACCTTCGTTGATGGGTACCTTCCCCATTCCACCGCCCGATGTTCCACGCCCATCAGTTGCTTCTATCAATATGATCTCCATCATACCTCATGAACTTCCTATGTCTTCTGACCCTTGGATAGTCCCTAACCCTGGAGATCACACTTGTTTCAGCGACGTCATGTCGTTAAGTCCGGTTGAGTCTGCTTATCATGCAATTCAATTGGAAACACCTTTTATCCTTTCTCTTGACGAGTTGTCTCCATATCCTTTCCGTGTCATCTTTCCCACTGACGAGATGATCATGTCTGTCATGGCAGACACCCCTTGGGAGGATGGGCATCATCGTTCCATACTCTTTTTGGAACAACACACCCTCGAGAACTACCAACGGATTTCGACTTCATCGACCGTTGTTGTCATATCGACTGTTCCCGGATCTTCACATGATGTGTTTGCCGAAGGGAACCTCAGTAATATCTCTCCCACGATTCCCATTGATATATCCGTTAAACCTGGGATAGTTGAAAATGTTCATATTGGAGCTTTGTGCTCTCCGGCTGAAATCGTCACCTATACCTCTCTGTTCAAAGAATTTCATGATATTTTTGCCTGGAGTTACGAATAGATGCCAGGTATCGACCCTGCTACTATTGTACATGAGATAAAGACATACCCCGGATCTAAACCTGTCTGGCAGTGCCTACGTTCAGTACATCCACGTAAAGAAGCGACTATCAAGCTTGAAGTTGAAAAACTTCTCAAAGCCGACTTTATTTATCCTGTGGCTCTGACAGAATGGGTTTCCAACCCTGTACTGATTGATAAGAAAGGAGGCAGTATTCGTGTATGTGTTGATTATAGGGATATTAACAAAGCCTATCCAAAAGACAACTTTCCCACCCTTTTTGTCGACCAGATTGTCAATGACTGTGTCAGAAGCGAAATCTTCTCTCTTATGGATGGTTTCTCCGACTATAATCAAATTAACATTGCTCCTGAGGACCAACATAAAACTAATTTTATTTGTCCTTGGGGTACTTTTGCCTATAGGAAACTTCCCTTTGGTCTTAAGAACACTGGCGCGACGTTTCAACGTGCTATGTCTTATGATTTTCACGATATAAAGCATATCATGCAACCCTATTTGGACGATTTACCAGCTCATTCTATGCACCGAGTCGATCACCCCACTCATCTCCGAGCTATTTTCGTTCATTGTCGGTTCTATCGCATCCATTTAAATCCTCATAAATGCGTCTTTTGCATAGAATCCGGCCGTCTTCTACGTTTCATCGTTTCACATCACGGGATCTGGGTGGATCCTATTAAGGTTGAGGTGATTCTTAATCTCCCTCCTCCTTCTACATTGCGCCAATTGCAAAGTTTGCAGGGGAAAGCAATCTTTCTTCACCGTTTCATTCCTAATTACGCCGAGATTACTCGTGGTTTTACACGACTGTTAAAGAAAGATTTCAATTTCATTTTGGATACCATCACCAACACTACTTTTGAAGTTTTGAAGGTGTCCCTCACGTGAGCTCTGCTTCTCTTTCCTCCTTATTATATTCGTGATTATTTCCTTTATCTTGCTGCCTCGGAGAACACTATTGTCATGGTCCTTGTCCAAGAGGATGATGCGCACGATGAACATGTTGTTTATTACTTGAGTCGAAGTCTCACACCCACTGAAATCAAGTATCAACATGTTGAGAAACTGGCCTTAGCTGTCGTTCAAGTTGTCCAACGCTTTCGGCATTATATCCTCTCACAGAAAACTACGGTGATTTCCCATTGCAATCCTATGCAACATATTTTGACACATCAATTGCTTGGGGTAAAATACTCCAAATGGATTGTCATACTCCAGGAGTTTGACTTGGAATTCGATCGCGCCAAGTCCAAGAAATCCTTAGTTTTTGCTGATTTGATATGCGATTTTCCTCACTCTGCAACGGAAAATGTAGCAGTAGATTCATTACCCGATGAATCATTTTTCCTTATTAGCACTGATGACATTTGGTATGGAGATATCATTATATATCTCCAAACTCAGACTTTTCGGCATGCTTTGTCTAGTAATGAACGATGTCATATATGCTATCAGGCTCGTCAATACATTATCCTCGGAGATACTCTTTACCGTCGCGGAATTGACTCATTTTTTAGACGTTGTTTAACTTTCGACGAAGCCGAGAAAGCCTTGAATGAATTCCATTCTGGAGCATGTGGTGGTCATATCTCTGGGTATGCTACTGCCCAGAAGATCTTACACGCAAGATATTTTTGGCCTTCCTTGTTCAATGACTGCATTACTACCGTTCAGAAGTGCCATGCCTGCCAGACCTACAATCAGAAAATACAGTCACATACTGCTCCTCTTCATCCTGTGGTCTCAGTTGGTCCTTTCACGAAATGGGGCATTGATTTCATGACATGTCACCCTCACTCAGCCGGGGGGCATGCTTACATCATTGTAGTCATTGATTATTTTACTAAATGGGCCGAGGCGATGCTGACATTCGATAACACTGGAAAGACTGCAACGTTGTTTCCTTTTAACCACATTATAGCTCGTTTCGGTGTGCCCCAAGCTATCGTCACTGATCACAGTAGTCATTTTAGGAATTTTATGATGTCTAAACTTACGAAAAAGTTGGGTCTTCGTCATGATAACTCAACACCCTATTATCTGCAAGCTAATGGCCAGGTCGAAGCAATCAACAAAGTTCTTATAACTATGCTTCGACATATAACAAGAATTCATAAAACAAGCTGGCACACGATGTTGTTTTCGGCATTGTGGGCATATAGGACATCTGTTAAATCTGCTACGGGGTTTATGCCTTTTCGATTAGTCTATGGTGTGGAAGCCATTCTTCCTATAGAATGTGAGATACCTTCTCTGAAGCTAGCTGTCGAACTCTTACCCAATACTTCTGCTGAAGAAGAACATCTATTGTATCTGATGCGATTAGATGAAACTCGACGTGATGCCACTTTAATAATAAAATCCCAGAAGAAACGTGTCAAGGCACATTATGACAAGCATGTCAAGCCTTGCGTTTTCTCTAAAGGTGATCTTGTTCTTCTCTATGAACAGGATCGAGATGTCTTAGGAGCTGGGAAATTCGAACCAATGTGGCGAGGTCCTTATATTGTTAGCCGAGTTTTGGAAAAAGGAGCATATGAGCTGGTCGATTATGATGGTATCCCTTTGAGTGAACCCAGGAATGGGTTGTACTTGAAGAAGTACTATGCATAAGTCATTTGTGCACAAGTATTTGTATTTTATGTATCATACTTTGTGTGTGTTACTTTAGTTTGTTTTTTACGTTATCTGGTCTCTTCCCTTATGTGATGTTGTGTTTGATTATCAAATGTCGGATTCTTCACTACCCTATATTGGCTTCGCTGATGGTGCTAGCCGTAGTACTCGGAACCTAGCCTCTGTTGCATGGGCAATCTATGCCCCAACAAACAAACTTATATCTTTACAAGGTGTATGTCTTGGTTGTGCAACTAATAACATTGCAGAGTATAGCGTCGTTATTGAGTTATTGGTTGATGCTATCTCACTCGGAATTCGTCATTTGGTTGTGTGACTGGATTCGCAGCTTGTAGTACTACAACTAAGTAATATCTACTCTATTCGAAGTCCTACTTTGTTACGGGAGTATTTGCGAATTCGCCTCTTGGAACGATATTTTGATCACATTGAATATCAGCATATTCCTATATGTCTTAATACATTAACAGATGCATTGGCTAATTATGTATTGGACAGACATTTAAATCATTTATAAATCAAACACATTAAAATCCACACAATATTAAGTAAACCGGTAGATGCCATCTGTATATATAATGATCAAAAGAGTTTGTTTTTTACAAAAAGTTTGTCCGAAGACCAAAATATCAAAAATGGAAGCTTATATCTTCTACAATGTGATGTCACGGATGACGTTCATGGTAACACATAACTTCCCTAGCAACCCTACGGAGCAGTCAACCCATAGCTGTTGAAACTCCTACAGTGTGACGCTGATCACGTCGTGGAATCTCTTCCAGAGTCATATTTGGAATGTCTATTGTCATACCCTCTAAATTCTGCTCCACAACCTGATAATCTTTGGCATACTGTGGTACTGTTGCTGCTACCTCTCCTCGTCGCTGGATAGGAGAGGTGCTAGGAGGTCTATACGGTCCAACATCTATGTTATCAACAAACATTTTGTGTTAGTCTTCGGATAAATACATAAAACAAAAACATTTAAATATGATTAAAATTCAAAAACATTTAAAAAGAGAAAATGCGTGTATTTCTTACCGAGGTCTCCCCACTAAGCATCCTCGGGCAGTGCTAGATCCAGATCTCCTCGGAAATCCAACCCGGCATAGGCATAGTCATCAACTATCAACATCTGGTTTTGAAGCCAGTCAAAGAAAATATTGTCATACTTGATGATTGGTCCTGCCACGTGCCGGGCCATGAGCCGACACCACCTCAACATCCTTGGATCCTTAAGACCCGGTAGGTTCCACTCAACCTGTAGTTGGAATACAGGGACCCTCTCAAGGAATAAGGACACTAGTAAAAATCCATACCCAAATTATTTTAATTCACCGCGCCTGCATTTGGTTAATTTCCTTTTGATACTGCGAAGCACAGCATCCGCCCAGTTAAATACTCGGGGCTCAGTACACTCGATGGCGTACTGGAAGTCGCTTTGTAATGCCATATGCAGAGAAGAACTCCCAACCATCCGAGCTATAGTAAATAGGATCGTGTGGAGGGTCAAGTCTTGTACCCCCCAGATAGCAACTTTGCCCTTTTTCCGCTCAGCCTCAGGTACACAATATTGGTTGCAGTATTCACTCATTGTTAATCCACCGCCTCTACTACCAGTCAGGTTGACATGATACCCATGCCTGGATAATCCGGTCAAGAAATATATGTCCTCAATGTCGATGGACAATGTATGAGCTCCTACATTGAAAACTTGTTGATCTGGATCCCACATACGGATCAAGAACTCCAGTAGTCTGACTTGGGCTCTCATGCCCGGGATGCGAAAGTATTTTAAGAGCCCGCAATATCTTAATGCAGCTATAGTGGGCGGATGATTCTCGGCATTTGCATTATCTTCCTCATGTTCTCGTTCTCCCCACTCAAGCACCATGTTTGTGGCTATTTATCTGCACAATGAATAGACAAGGAGGATTAATGATTTTGATCATGATCTAAAACTTTTTCATTAACTAAATATTTAGAAAATTTTTGAGTTCTGCGCTGCTCGCAGGTGCCTTATTATACACAGTGTGAACACCTCGCAGGTGGCTCAAGGCTCACCTGCAAGAACGCATCATTCTCGTAGGTCCCGTATAGGTTGCCTGCGAGAATGCTTATGCGCATGTAGGGTTCAAAAAACCACTTGAAAATGAGAAACTAACCAATGAAATTTAAAATTTAAACCATGAAAATGTCAAGAATGGATGGCTTACCTTAATGATGCAGACGGCTCGTCAAATGATCTCTTGTAGCTCCTGAAAATCAACGCTGAATTCGGAGGGTAAAAAGGGGGTTTTGAAACTCAATAGTGAAAATATGAAATGATATGGTAAAAATGTGTATTTACTCATTTAAATTACTTTTTACTATGTTATTTTTGGGTTTTTATGCTTATCTATTGTTTAAACCTAATCCGTAATATCAAGATGAGTGTCATGACTTGCAGGTGTGATGACGTTGATAACTAAACAAGGGTATGGACATATTTTTCTTCGTTATGCCATGTTTTTTGATTGTTTTTAGGGTTTTTACATAAAACTTCGAGTGTCATTTTTATCCGTTCTTATGCTCGTCAATATAAGAGAACGTGATCGAGCATAGTTTTATCACTTTTTCAGGCTCATAAGGTTATACGAAAAGGAACCCCCCTGGAGTCCTCTTTAAGCTCTTTTCATACTCTCTAAACATGAAAAGATCGCCAAGCGACCTTGCTATTTTTCACGCTTGCTAAAGTATTTGAAGTACACGTCTGGTGAGCAATAATTTTTCTCTTTTTCGGTCTCATCCAGACTATTTTATGAAAAAGGAACTGAGAGAGTTCTCTTTTAAGTGTTTTTCCAAACTCTATAATCTTGAAAAAACTTTGAGTTTACTATCTCTGGACTCGTTAAACGAACATTGACAGACCCGTCATGGGACCAAACCACTCCTTCTTAGGGTTCGTTAAAAATACTCTGAGGGACTCGTCCAAAAGATGAGATTATATCAACAAGCATATGTAATCCTCTTCAATCTTGCGTAAAAATAAAGAGGTACTTGCCAGAAATGGTGGGGGAAATTTTGGGAAAGGGATATGTTTCATCTTCGTATTGATTGGCAGTAAGTGTCGCTCTTGAACATGACACCCCCTATTCATCATTTGAAGCCGGTTTGGGAAATTCATTTGTCTCTCTTTTGATTAATTACAAGGTCATTCCATGTGTCGTCTTTGAGTCAATTCTGCCAAATCATTGGTCATGTCGTTCATATGTTCAAGAGAAGTCCATTTGAAACCTATATTGAGTCGGTCATCTACAGTTATCCATTCTCTCTGTGTCGTCCTTCCCTGTGTCCAGTCCAATTTGAAAAGTACTCTGTTTCACATTCAAACTCTGTTACTCATTTCATTTCATTGATGGGGGATACATCAAGGCCCTCCTGTGACAAGTCTTGTTCTATCGATTTCAGCTCATTATCCGGAATCAAGACTTAGAAATTATTTAGTACCTTGGAGCTTGCATGCCTCAATGGCAAGTTTCCTCGCTTTCGACAGTGAGTTTACATCATTGACCCCTGTTAAAAGATTCCATCAGATGTTCGACATCAACTCATTTATTCACAGTCGATGGATTGTACTATAGTACCTTGGGAGTAATTGACGTCAATGGTGATTTCCCTCGCACTTGTTAACGATTACATCAATGACCGGTAATCAAGTGGTTTCTACCTTGTTCAACTTCAACACATGTAATCACATGGTTAGATTCGTACTTTGGGCGATGAGATTGAAGACCCTGGATTTATCTTTGAGGTCCAGGTTGCGATGGAGTATGTATACTTTGTGACACATAGATCCACTGTGTATGTTTCGTGGCTATGCTGTCTTGATTTGAAATTTCTCGCATAGATCCACAGTGTATTCAAGTGGCTATGCTATATTTTGGCAGCATGGATCTACAGTGTATGATTGGTGGCCATGACCCATGTCTACAATGTTATCAGTCTGTGATCTGAGTATGGGAATACCTACCTCAGAATTGGTATATATGATATTCTGCAGATGTTTGGTTGTTCGCAGGTTTCCGACTAGATGTGCTCCTGGTTCTCGACACACACATGCAGCTTACAAAGTATATCAGTTGTCACTAGTTCCAACCTCGTACTTTGGGGGGCATTCTGTTACCCATAATTTTGGTCATCATGATGATGTATTGACAATGGTATACTCAGGCTCTTCATTAGAACTTTCTCCTGAGAAAAGTTACCTTCATCTCTTTCCAGAAATCACAGTTTTGAGGAAGGTTCGCAGGCTGCCAATATATTTTCCTGCGAGAATGCATGATTCTCGCAGGCTGCCTTAAGCCAGGGTGCGAGAAGTTTGCACTATGCCTAACTACTAGGGTGAGAACACTTTCTAAAGAAGGGAAAAGGATGAATTCTCAAAGCTTCTAGAAGGGAATTTTCTAGAAGGATGAGATGGCATTCAAATGGTTATCTAAGTACTGGATTTTCTGATATTTTGGGATCATTCCTATCTAAGTAACTAATTCATTCTCTCCTATATATTGAGGGGATTCTCATGAAAAAGGTTAGAATCAAACTAGCAAGAGATTTATTGGAGAAGTAGTGAAAGACTGTGTGAAGGACTGATGTTACAACAGCCAAGAACTCCAGCAAGGTTATCAAAAGTGGTTGATCTTCTTCATACAAGTGAGCAAATGTGTGTGTCGGAGCCAAGGGCCATCGAAAGGAGGTTTGCAACATCAAGGCTCGGGTTGTAATCATTTCTTTCTATCAATATAATATAGTAATATGTCTCTTTCCCATAAAGCTAATGTCACTTTATTGTTTAACTCCTTGATCATATACTTAGATTGATTATTGAATATGTTGAATTGTCTTCACTTCGATTGGTTTGTATTGTTGTGATCTTAACAGCACAAGAGCATTGGAGCGAAGCTGGAACAACAAAGACCTAAGGAAGTGATCACAAGGTATGTTCATGATTCTTGCCTCCTAGTTCATTCAATAGTCTAAATCTAGGGAAAGAGTATTATTCTGTCCTGCTTTGTTCTAGATCTAGGTGGATCTAGGGAGATCCGTTTGTGTCTGCACTTACGGATTAATCCTGAAACACACTGCGTGTCATGAAGTTGTGAAGTTCATTTTAACTGACTATGAGTCATTTTCGAATCTGAGATCCGTTTAGATTAATGCACCTATGTTTAAAACTATTTTGGAGAGGATCTATATAAAAAGAGGATCGCTCTCAAGAAACATTAGTTACAATATGCTATGTGATATGATTTTTGATAATACAAATCTGCTATGCGTTATGTTATTTGTTGTTAAATGATTTGAGTCATTTTATGAATTATGGAGCGTGAAGTATGAACAATTTTTTCATGGAATGATCTGAGTAGCTCTGGTTTCATTCTAGGCGATTGCACCTCTTGGTTGGGCCTGCCAACAGGTTCAAGTCGTTGTCTCTTTTCCATAGTAGAGATAGTTTATTTCTATATTTTAGAATCTGTATGTAAGTTAGTTTAATTGAGTTTGGGAATTACTTTGTTAGATTCTTTCTTAACCATTCTTCAGATTGTATCATTTCCAGTGTGATATCATCTCATAGATTGATGAATTTTGAATGCGTTATTTATCCCTATAGAACTTGAAGAATGAACTAGATTTTCTATGTTTCTAGTTTTCAATTTGAACATGATTTAAAGGGAATGCGAGTTTCGATTTACTCTGTCTTGTTAGGATAGTTAGCTTACTCTCTTATGTTAGGATAGACAGCTTATAGTTTGTTTCTAGTTTTAAATTTGATCATGATTCAAAAGGAGTGCAAGTTTAGATTTACTCTATTCTGTTAGGGTAGTTATTTTACAGTCGGATTAAAGGAAGCTTCCAGTACCAGTAGGGTGAATAGGACATTTATTTGTTCTACCTATGGATAGATTCAGAACTATTTTTGATGTTTAGATTAAAAGGTTTTTGAAAATGAACTTTCTTTTATGGCTTAGATAGAAATGATGATGATTAGATGTTTAAGCTAATGGTAGATAGTCTTGGGAGATTACATTGGATCAGAAATAGAAGTACATGTACTTAAGCTCATAATTATTTTCCTTTGATGAATTAAACAAGAGATGATCAGTTTCAAGATAATCATTAGGGTTCAATTTTTAAGAGTGAGTTTGTGTTTTCTTCTCAGAATAACCTTTAGATAGGAATTAGAATCTTACCAGCACATACAGTGTAGCACCTCTAAGTTCACTTACCCTGGTTTGACAATTCAGTGTTTTTAGGTAATTAAAAATCTTTAATATAGCAGCCTGACATACACCATGGATAATCCTTCTCTCTCAGTAGTGGTCTAATTAATCTTAGTTTTTGATATCTTCCTACTAGAAAAGGCTAATGGGTGGTCGATGTCTCCTGTTCCCAGTTGTGCTAACATAGATCCTAATGCAATGGAAGATTCATTGACATGCACATGAAATTCCTTGCTCCAATCTGGAAAAACTAGGATAGGCGCAGTAACCATTTTCTGTTTCAGCGTGTCGAAGCTCTATTGGCATTCTTTTGTCCAATGAAACTAACAATCTTTCTTCAAAATATTCTCCATGGATGTTGTAATCTGGGCATAGCCTTTAATGAAATTTCTGTAATATCCAGTATATCCCAACGTAGTGCGCAACTGTTTGACTAAAGTAGGAGTGGGAAAATCAACTATAATGGCAATCTTAGATGGATTTACCAGCAATCCCTGCTTGCATACAATATGACCTAACAACACTCCAAATGGTGAAAAGAAGATGCACTTCTTCAGGTTTAAGGAAATCTGACACTGCCTACACTTGTCCAACATTATCCTTAAACATTCAATATGATTTTTTAATAAACTAAAAACAGTCTAATCATCAAAGTATGCTTCTAGAAATTTATGTAGAAACTCCTTGAATGCTTCAACCACCACCCTAGAAAATATGGTTGGGGAATTATTCAATCCAAACAGCATCACTGTATACTGGTAGGATCCCCATTATGTTGCAAATGTGGTCTTATGGTGATATTCCTTGGCAATTCAGATCTGATGGTATCCTGAATATCCATCTATAAAAGAATATACCTCCTGGCCTCCTACGTTATCTAGCACTTCGTCGGTAAATGGTGTAGGGAATGGGTCATGCAAATAGGCATCATTCAGCTTCCTAAGCCCTACATATATCTTGAACTCTCTTATCTTCTTTTCTTGTACCACCATAGGGATAATCCACTCTGATTCTTCAACAGGTTCTATGATTCTTGCTTCCAGCATTTTGTCGAGCTCAATCTTCACTTTCTCCTTATATTTAGGGTTCAATCTATAGGGTCTCTGTTTGACTGGCCTGGCATTTGGTTTCAAAGGGATCCTCATCTCTCCCATAGGCCCTTTGATGCCTTTCATATTAGTGAACTTGGATGGAAACAAGTCCTGATATTCATGCAGTAACTCTGTGATCTTGTCAATAGTAGCAGCATCCCAATAATCTCCAACATTTTCAAGATTCAGTGTTTTCTTTGTTCCAATATTGATTTTCTTGAACTTGATCGGTTGTCCAATGAAAGGTAGCTCAACTCCTGGTACTTCTATGTCTCTTTGGCCTTATGTTTCGATGATGTTCACCTTCCTAGGGTCATCATATTCATCTGCATTGATGTTGTAATAGACTTGCAGTTTTTGGAGAGGCGCAATCCATTCGTTCTCTTCTTTTCCTAAAGGGAGGCTAGATTCCTCCTCAAATACTTTTTGTCTTACAATCTATAATTCTTGATCTACTGAAGGATATTGAATTTCGAATAAGAAGGTAGTTACAAAATCTTGAGTCATGCCTTCCCAATATGCAGTGATGAGGCGCAATTCTACGTGAATGTACCAGTTGATAGGGGTTGTGTCCAACATGTTAATGAATTTGTGCACCCACTGCTCTTGAGGAATGTTTCTCCAGGCTTCCTCTCAACTTTGCACATGGTCCTTTGGACAACTTCGACCTGTGTACCTAACTTTGTAGCCTTCTACTTGTTCTGAGAACCATTATGTCATCAAAGTATGACATTGTACCCAGTTTGTAATGTTGTTTTTGTGTGTCCCCCACCATATTGATAGTGTTGCTTTCAAGGCCTCATCCATCTCCAACAATATTTGTTGTATTGGTACAATTTCTTCAAAGTTCAACAAGAATTCTTCTAAATGGTTTAAACCATCAAAGGTGGGTAAGTTACTTACTGTTGTGTTGATCAAGTGAACTTCCCTGGTTAATCTAGCACATCTCCTTATAGATACTTCATACATTTTATTATGCAGTTCTCCATTGCTTCTTCTGAATCTGATGAACATGCGTTGTCACTTCGTCGACTTAGGTTCCCATTCACCGCAGGATTAATGTAATCATGATGTATGGTTGTTAATTTGTATATGTTTTCTAGTTCGTATGCACGGTCTTCTTCTCTGATAGGTTCTCTATATCACTGACCTTCATTGAGATCCAAGGGTGAAATGACCCTAAGGACCTCTCCTTCAAACATCATTCTTCTTTTGTTTAAATCAACCACTGTGGAATTATTGAAATCCCAATCAATTCCTAGCAGCACAGGGTAAGGACAACCATTATCAACTATCTCAATCACCTCAAAATCTGCAAATGTCCTCTCTTCGTCGATGTCCACAAGGACATGTTCCAATATTCCAAAGGAGCTTACAACTTGTTGATTATCCATCCTAATCCTGATAGGGGAATAGATCAACTTTGGTTTTCCCATCAGTTCCCAGGTTTTCTTTGTCATGACATTGACCTCCAACCCCAGGTCAAGGACCACATAGTCTATATCATACTCTCCAATTTGAGCATTCAAGTGTAATTCCTTATTTTTCCTTATCCTTTTAGAGAATTGGTGTACTTCTCTATTAAGTAAGGGATCTATCTTTCCTATCTCATACTGTCTGATTAAATTTTGTAGCTCTTGTACAACGCTTTCATCCTGAATCAACTTAATGCAAGTATATAAGAATTCCATGAGCTTTCTTACCTCTTTTCCTTCTTTTCACAGAGTAGATTGATCGAATTCTAGAAGAATTCCATATTCTCTTACTTCTGGACATGTCTTTGGTGAAGAACCTTGGTCTCCCCTGAATTATTTTCTTGCCTCCTCAAACATTTTTTTTTCTTCCTTTGCATCAAAATTTTGTGTCTTCTCTGCAGCTTTCCTAACTCCTGATTATTTTGTAGTCTTTCCCTGTGTCATTTTGTCTTCTCCTGTAACAATACCTCCTCTAGTGATAAAAAAAACTCTAGGGTCCTCTCTGTGAGGTTCAGCATATATCGGTTGCACTTGCGGGTTCTGCTGAGGTCCTCGTCTCTCTTGAAGTTTGGCTAGTAGTACAGGACAATCTTCGATAACATGTTCGAACAAACTGCAGTAGCTACAAGTGGTAAAAGGGTTATGATAGTCCCTTGCTAAGTGTCTTGGTTGCATGTATTTATAACAAATGATCTGTCCTCGACCTTGACCCGTACCTCCTCCTCCTCCTCTTCCTCTGAATCCACTGCAGGGGTTGAAGTTTCCTCTTCCTGGAGAATTATACTATGTAGTGTTTCCTTCTTGATGTACTTCACCTTAAATTTTTTATATATCCCTTGACCTTTTGTGCATGAGGTAGTAAGCCCTAAAATCCCGATCATCATGTCCCATGGACTTACAGAACATGCAATACAAATTTTTGGGTGCCTGAACATATTTTTGCATGTAATAGCACTCACCAGGGTGATGTCTATTTCTGCATACCTCGCACCATGGTAGGGTGACTTTCTTCAAAGGGCTCGAAGCTCCAGAGGCCAAGTATTCATGAAATAGGGGATAGTTTTCCTTGTCATGGCCTTCTGACTTGCATCTGACACACCATATGTCTTTTCTTTTATATTTTCCCTTGTCTTTCTTCATATCTTCAACCTACAGAGACAAACTAGTTAGCTGACTCAAGATTTGACTCATACCTGAGCTGGATTCTCCCATAGGGGTTGATTCTAACTTCATGGCAATCTCTAGCGCCTCAGTCTGCGAAGCAATCTTCTGTTGAATCAGAGGAAATCTGGTGTGTGGTAAGAGAGCAACAATGAACCATTCCGTGTTCTGCTCATCTGGGATTTGAAAACTCAGATGGCCTGTCAAAGTCTTAAATCTCTGATCAAACTCCCACATGGGTTCAACTATTCTCTGCTTGATTTATTTTATCTCTGTAATGCATTGGGATTATAACTTAGGTTTCTTGAATTCAGCAATTCGCGAAGTCTTAATGGCATTCATTGGTTTAGGTGTAGCTCCTTGGACAAAATTCATGTACCAGCTCAGTGCCCGATATCTTAGGGTAGTACTGAACTGAGCTCGCTTGACATCTTCATCGGTGATATTCTTAATACTCCACACAGCTTCACAGAGAAACCAGTGTTGTCCAGGGTCTTCAGATCCATCTCCTCTAAGGGTGGGTAACCTCATCTCATCTTCCATAGATCTTCCTAGGTTTCCTGACTGAGTATGTGGTGGACTACAGGTGACAGTTCTCTGAACACTCTGGTGACTTTGATTACTCTGATTTCTTAATGTTGTTGAATCAACAGGAAGAATAATAGTACTTACTTCAACAGTCGGTGCAGTTTCTAAAGATTTTGGCTCTTCCTGACGAGGTTCTTCATCTTTTCCTTCCTCTTCCCTAGAGGGTTTCGAATGCTCTTCATCTGTCAGATCTACCTCTTCTCCACTGTAGAAACCCTTATCCCCATAGTTCTTCTTAAACAGGTTCGCAAGAGGAACTTCTTTGAATGCTCTTCTGCTACGCGTATGTCCAGCCTCTATGTCGTTGTCACTGTCCGAATTCTTGAACATTAGCCTTTTCCATTCTGAACAACTACTGTATCTTCAAGATGTTCTTCTCATGCAATAACATCTTGAACCTCAACTTTAGAAAGTGTAAAAATCTTCCTCTAGGTCCCTTAAAGAAATACCTCTCGGCTTGGCTATATGACTCTACTCTGTCAACAACAAACTCGGTGATGTGCCCTCCAAAGGTGCTTTGAAACCAGTGATCTACCACTCTTAACACAGTGCTATCAACTCTCTTGACCTTCTTGATCAGTGCCGACATCCAAACCACAGGAGGTATAGATATGATCTCAAACTGGGTATCTGCTAACCTAGCTAGCCACTCGTATAGCTCCTAATGGATTCCTCCAACGAAAATCTCATGTATATCAGTAAAGATATATCTTCCTAACTAATCCTCTGTACTAAGATTAGGGTTCTTGTTCTGGGTTTCAACGAAGTCCTTTTCTTGATCCTCTATCCACTTCTGAATCTCTGTCTTTGATGGAAACGACCTTGACATTCCCTCAAAATGATTCTTGTCCCGACAAAAGAACCAATTTTTGGCACAGGGGTAGACCCAGGGTTCAACTCCAAGAGTGCACTAACAAGCCCTAACTATTGTCCCTTTCGGCAACACTTGTGAGCTAGATGCAGTCTCACCCGAAGTAGCTATGGGGGGTTGTAGGACAGAGATGTCTACAACCAAAGGAAATATCAAGTGGATCCAATATGAGAACAGCACATCATCTATATATCAATTACCAGCTTAGATCTACTCCACACAACTGCCTATTAGATCTAATATAGTAATGCAATAGAAATATATCGAATGAAAAAGAATAGAGCATCAATCACATAGAACACGAGATATACATGGTTCACCCTCTCTCTAGGGCTACGTCCACAAAATTGTTCTTTAAATATATTAAGATGAAGCATACAGTTATTGTCTGTGCTCTTAGCTAGAAGATCTTCTTTCTTCTCCTCTCTGTCTCTCCCCTTTCCTGCGCACCCAGTTGTGGGATTGATCTTCGCACCCAGCTGAAGATCTTACAATACCATAAGGCTCTTACACTTAGCAACTCTCTCTCACACAACAATAATCACTCATGCCAATAACAAAACTAGAGCGAACCCTCTTCCCTCATATAGGTTCTTATTTATACATTAAAATCACTCACCGACAGCCGTAGGCCGAAACCTATGGGTCAAAACCCTAGATACCAAAACCCTAAGTGTCTAAAACCCTAGGTCAACTTGACCCGCATTTTCAGGGCTTCACCGACCTATCTTTCCTTCCTTCTCGCGCAGTTCTCCAAAGCATCCAACGATGGATTTTTCTACTTGCTGAGTTGTCCATGATCCTTCTTCCTTGTTGATCTGTCATCCTCGATCTCCTTGTCCAACTGCTTTCTTTCTCTTACTTTTCTCTGTCTTTTCTTCTCTTCTAGTCACTTCGACCCAGTAATAGTCATGTGTCTTCCACATGGTTCACATTCCTTCTTTTCTTCCTTAATATTTGCTTAGTTCCATACCCAAGGGCCAACACATGTGGATAGGTGGATTTTGACCACGTGGGGGAAAAAAATAAATAAATGCTCATGTTCTAAAAATACTTACCTTCCTTCCTCTCAATTTAGCATTGGGCCTTCCAATAGCACTCGACAGTGGTGTCTGAAGCCACCGAAAGAGGAACTAGAGAAAGTTTAAGTAATCAGTTATAATGATGGCTAGAGGGTGCATATCCCGAAAGAGCTAGTGATATTTCCCAATAGCCACACAAAATCTGATCAAGGTGTGATTGCAACACACAACCTCCACCTAGGTAGATATCTTATGTTTGGCCACTAAGTACATCGGTCAAAGTGCAACATTTATATTTTCGGCCTAATAAATGGGTCACGGGCTGGATACCCTCACAAGATTTGGGTGACTCAAGGAGGGATGCGTAGAACAACCAGACCTCGGCCTTCGACCCTTCACATGTATATCCCTACCTTATTGTATAGGAACACTTGACTTGGAGGATTTGAAAGATCCCTATTCTCAACTTCTATAGTTTCAAAATGTGAGAACCTTATAACGGGGGGTTATTTGGATGCCTACCCCTGAGATTCTACCTAGACTAAAAAAATTATTTTGGCACATCCTGAGGAGGAAAATTTAGTGTGTTCTTAGAAAAAATTTAGATGTGGTGGGCTAAGAGATTGTGGTAATGGACCAACCTTGTTTGAATTAAATTGGTGTGGGTAATTTCCAAATAAGTAGTAAAATCTTTCATAATTCCTTTGAAGTACATTTTGGGTACTTAAAAAGAAATCTTACTTCGACCTCCACTATTCTAATAGAAATTATGTGTGTGAGTGGCTTTGTGTGCAAGAAAGTGAAAAGTGTGAAAAATACTTTTAATAAGTTAAGTGTACGATTGCATCATGTGGACTTTCTATGGTCCTTACAAATCTTCTTACCTAGATTACTATGTTTCTTTGGTACAACCTTGTGGAATATTTAAAGCCCTAAAGAACTAGCAATGTGGACATATGGGTCCTTACTTGATCCTTTAAACTCGCTAGAATGTATTCTATACTAAGAAATCTTTTGAAACTATCCTAGAATTGTATACATGTGGGCATGTATGGGTCCTTTACTTGATATTTTAAACTTTCCTAGAGTGTTGTCTAAACTAAGAAAGATTTTAGAAACTATCCTAAGGTTGCAAACATGTGGGCTTGTATGGGCCCTTACAAAGCTTTTAAGATGATTTCCAAAACTAAGAGGAACCCTAGGGGGGATTTGTCCTCTTCTAATGATTTTTTTTTAAGGGTGATGAAATTTTCTTTCAACCACCTTTTCTGATTCTTGAGATCACACTTGGGTAAGGGGGAAGAGCATACTTGAGGGTTAAAATTGATTTCTAGTCCCAAATTAATTGATTGTGTTTGAAAAATAAATAACTTCAACTCAAAATTTTAAATGCCAAATGAGCCATCCATGTGGAAAAAAAACAAAGAGAAGAATAGTGATTCTTTCTACCCCTATGTGCTTATGTTAGCTAACCTTTCTTGTGAGAAAGGACTATAAGTGAAGTGTGGTTTCTTTACAAAGTGCAGGAAATTAAAATCTGAAGGCTAGGGGGCCTCAAACCACTCATAAAGACCCTTACAATTTGCAAAAAATTAACTTATGCATGGGTTGTAGTTCTGACAGACAGACAGAGGGTGTAGGATGTGAAAAATACGTAGAGTAATGAAGTCTGTCACACACACAGTGCGTAGAGTGGGTGACTGTGTGCCTTGAAATCCGTGCACTTCCCATCACGCATTGGGAAATAAATTTCCAAGTGAAATTCTCTTGCCTTGGCTCTGAATTTTGACTTTGGAAGGCTGAACTAGGACGATTTTGGTACCTGCATATCAAAACAATTAGAAATAAGTGCTCTCAAGACATAAATAGAGAGGAATTGGATATCGATACCCAGTATGGTCGTCAATCTGTTGTGTTGGTTTTGTCACATGGGTGAGCAAAAACACAACAGTTACCTACTTAGTTAAGTCAGCTAAACAAGACAGAGGGTTGTGAGTTGATTAGATAACTAAATACACATGAAAAAAGGAAATAAAACTAAAAAAAAAGAGAAATAAATGTTAGAGAAGCTTCCAAGAACTAGAACCATGAAACGCAAAAAATGACCACCATATAGCTACCAATGGATCAATATATTGATAGGCTGACACCATAGAGAAAGGAAGGGAATTATGAATCCCCTCTTCCTCCTTGGGAGGGATCTTGACTTCCCTAATAGAGATCTCTTCTCTTCATGCAATGGCAAGTGACAATGGTGAAGAAATACAATACCAATCCTCTCAAGAGGTGAGTTGAATGGCCCTTGCTATACTGCTTGAATGATTCAAAGAGAAAAGAGGACTCTTCAAGAAGAATTCTTGCAGCATAACAATACCTTGAAGTTATTAATTTTCTATCACACCCATGGCACATATTTATAGCATCCATTCATGGAAATATACAACTGGTTCATAGTGTGAACAAGGGGCCTTTTAGGGCACTTCCTAGCCCTTGACCAGCCTCCAAGCTAGATTTCGCTCAGATCTGAGTGTCAAATCATGTTGGGGGTCGAACTAGAAGTGGTTGAGAGGCCTACAAGATTCATAAATGTGTCGTTCATGAGAAGTACATGACTTTTCTCATAGACAGTCGCGCATCTTGTGCACATTTCGCGTTGAGGGCTATGTTAGCCTATGCATTTTGCGCACTATGCATGCGCTTCCTTTGGTGAATTTGTGCACTTTGATTTTTGAACCAAGTATACAGTTTTTTTCCTTTTGATGGATTTTGGTGTTGTAGGTGGACTAATTGTTTCTAGCATTGATGTCTTTCTTCAACCATTATGTGCAATGTTGCGGATGATTTTTTAGTGATAACTATTCGTTCAATTGAAAAACCATCGTCAGGAGGCATAAACCTAGATGTTGGATTGGCCAAAATATCAATGTCTACATTTTGATCATGGGGTATAGAATTAATATTAAATGCATCAAATGAATACATCAGATTCCATACCTCTTGTTGATAGGATTTCAGATGCAGAGACAGGAAATGAATAGTATTTCTTACCTGTCGATCAATAATCTTTGAGTCACCAAAGACTTTCATATGTTTTACCTCAAGGTCAATGTCCTTATTGAGACCTTGCACTAAGGATTTATATTCAACAGTGTTTTTGGTGCATTCAAACTCTAATCGACACGATATGAGTGTTTTTCCTTGATTGGGGTTGATCAGTACACATCATATGTCAGATCCATCATGAGTTTTAGTGCCGTCAAAGAACATGGTCCACATGTCTGGGATGTTATTTTTGTTATCCAAACTAAATCCTAAGTTAGTAAGTATGGGACAGACACCATTATGTTCTCATGGGTGGAGGCTTGATTGTAGTTCAAATGGGATCTCAAAAGTCTGATCTTCGTAACAACCATAATTAGTCTCGAAAAAATAGTTTCCTAGGATGGAATGAGCAAAGCTAACAGGTTCGTGTTTACCTTCTAATTTTGTCACTGTGTGTTTCATGTGTGCTTCACTATTAACCTGGATTTGATTTTATTTACCTTTATAGGGAAACCACAGATGAGACCAATCAGTAGCGAAATAACCTTGGAGTTTGGTTGACCAATCTCTTCTTAGGAGAAAACCATAACTTTTTGGGATGTCTACCACAACTATGTATATAGTCTAATGAACTCTTGGATTAGATGACAGTCCAATTAACACATTCTTGAGTTCCCCTTTCACTTTAACATATGTTCTCTCTAACTAGATAATCCAGGTTTTTGTTATTTGTGGGACAACATTTATCTTTTTGCAAACAGAAAAAGGCATGATGTTGGAAGAGGCACTAGAATATGCTAAACAATTATGAACATTTAAATTGAAAATTTCATAAGTAAGCAAAAAAAGGGGTATCTGCGATTTTGAAAAAGAAACTATGCTAGCTGCGTTTATAGTTGATGCTATTTATACCTTGTGGATGTCTGGTGTATTGTTTCTATAGGCTAAGCTTTCAACACCTGCAATAGTTTCTTTTTGTGTCTCTTGGGGTTTGAAAGAATCATGTAGAAGTTCACGTTGTTGTGGAAGAGAGAAAATATCTACCACAACTATGTATATAGTCTGATGAATTCTTGGATCAGATGACAGTCTAATTAACACATCCCTGAGTTCTCCTTTCACTTTAACATATGTTATGTCTAACTAGATAATCTTGGTTTTTTTTATTTGTGGGACAACATTTATCTTTTTCCAAATAGAAAAAGTCATGATATTGGAAGAGGCACTAGAATATGCTAAACATCTATGAACATTTAAATTGAGAATTTCATAAGTAAGCAAAAAAGGGGGTATCTTCAATTTTGAAAAAGCACCTATGCTAGATGCGTTTATAGCTGATGCTATTTATACCTGGTGGATTTCTGGTGTATTGTTTCTATAGGCTAATATTTCAACAACTGCAATAGTTTCTTTTTGAGTCTCTTGGGGTTTGAAAGCATCATGTAGAAGTTCACGTTGTTGTGGAAGCGAGAAAATATCAAACATGGAGATATTAGCTTTAATTTTCTTCATGTCTTTGATTACATTATAATCTAGGGTGTGTGAATTCAAATCATTATTATCTTTCCTATATTTCCCTTGACTCACTTTTTCATTATTTTCAACAATGCTAGATATGCTTGGTTTATATTTATTTTCTACAACATTCTTTCCATTTCTATTATTAGTTTTTTCTAGAACTATATTTCTTGGTTTTGAGAGGAAAGGGGGAGGTGTTATTTTTTGATAGGCATGTTTTCTCCTTTGGGAGACAAAGTGTCAGATGGTGGACCTTTGTTGTGCAAATTATAACCTTTTGGGGCAACAAATTTTACAACTTGAGTGTCTCCACCAAGTATTTCTTCGATTTGTTGATCATCAAATCCCACAAACCAATCCCAGAAAGGCATAATTGATTATGGGGGTGCTTTGTTAGTAGTATCAGAAGGAGTTGGTCCATGAATTTCATCATCTAAGCTTCGTTGATATAGGAATTGATTTATTACGAATGTCATAGAGTTGATACACTGAGGACACATTCGTTCATGATGATTTTGTTGATGGTAAGAGAAAACATTATCGTTACTAAAACTATCTAGATTGAAAGCCATATGTGGGGGTTCTGGTGGTTGTGGTGGGTTGTCTAGTTTCTTGAAAAATGGGTGGAAAGTTTGGGGTTTGGATGATCCTTTACCAACATTATTTTTTAAGTCCAACACTTCATTTGATAATTTCTTAACCATTTTAACCACATTATCAATATCCCTGGATTCATTGCCAAGTGGTTTAGTTGATAACAATGACTTCTTCCCAGTTGACTTAGTTTCGTCATAACGAGGATGTTGGTCATATGCTGACAATTCTCTTTCCACAATTTTAGCTTCATCAAATTTTAGTGCCAATGTGTTTTTGTTAGATCGTTTAACAAACATCCTGATCGATGGGGTTAATGTAGTTATATAATATTCAATGGCTAAAGATTGATCCAGAGCTACCTCGTGGGGAAACTTAATCGATACATTTAGAAATATTTGGTTAAAATATTTTACTCTTTCCCTTTTTACCATTATGATGGCTCTTAGCTCATTATGTAGAGATGTTGTTTTTCTTTGTCCAAAATTCCTCATAAAGAGCCTTTCGAAATTGTTGAAGTCTATAATTGATCCGACAGGTAGGATGAAATACCAAGTAGAGGCTTTCCCATAAAAAGTATAAGGAAATAACCTACATACTACATCTTCATGTTGTACTTCTAGGATATGTATGGTCAAAAATAAATTATTTATATGATCTTTTGGGGATTCAAGTTTGTCTGGATCAAATTTAGGTAAGATTCTATCAAATTTCCTTGGCATTTCATGAACTTCGCCAATATATTTAGAGCTCTTTGGGTTCTCCATCAAGGTATGACCTCTCTATGGTTCCTATTTTCTCCCATTATTTGTTCTAAGGTGATTTCAAGTTATTCACCTTCAAATTCTTCTTCTTCGGGTTCGTTGAAGAAATGAACAGCTCTACTTAAGGGTACTGGAACCTCGTGTAATGAAGTTTCAATAAGATCGTCTACAGAGTCAACGTAAAAATCAGGATCTGTGTTAGGATGTTCTACATGGGTAGTTTTTCTTCTAGGAAGTTTAGAAGTTGTGAGTAATTTTCCAAGTAATTTTGCGTAAGCACGAGTGATTCTATGGGTTTCATGAAGTTCTTCTTGAGGTATGTGAAACCAAGTTTCAGAATGTATTTCTGGACTCCCGGAAGAACTTCCAAAATTATCCTTCGAGTCTTCGTAAATAACTTCTTGTTCAGACTCAACTCGAGGAAATAAGGTAGATTGTGAGCTAGGATTACTCGTTGAAGATTGATTTCAGTGATTTTTTAATTCATGTATATAAAACATAAAATATGGTCCTCCTTCTAGCGCCAATTCTTTTGAGGGGGTCAAAATTCTCCCGACAACAGTAAGGGGTACTCCCCGTTAGAAAAATAGGATCACGGAGCAATAAAATAAAACAAATGTGGAAATAAAACAAATAAGGCACACAATACATTAGAGACATAGATATATGTGGTTCACCTAGTGTGGGATACATCCACCGGATAAATTTCCATGTCCTTCCTTTTTATTATCCAGCAAAATGAAAGGATACAACCTATAACATACTCACTGTAACTTCCTCTTCTTTCTCTCACAGTCTCCTGTCTCAGAATAAAATAATAACACACATACACAACTGCAATACAATTCCCTCATAAAAGAGGGTTGCTTTCTAGGGAAAACAATCCCTAAAATAACTTCTACCATCAGATCTACGACCTTATAATGAATGGTCCAGATTGACTGAAAAATTACAATATTTTACAAGGAAAGTTTTCCCAATATTTCACTTCGGGGGTGTTTCCCTCGAATCCCCCGCTAGGGGGGGATTCGACCCCCCTGGCGATAGTTGTGGGGGGGAAATCCCCCCCACACCCCCCTGTTAGGGAATGGGGTCCATGAACAACTGAAACAAACTTCTGAATCAGGAAGATAATGAAGCTCCACAACCAACAATCTCCCACTTGGAGACCGATCACAACAACTCGACTATTGTTGTACCTTTTGGAATATACTCCACCTTAGACCTGGAAAATTTATCATCTTCACCTTCATTCTTGAAGGCCAATTGAAACTAATTAGGAACTCAATTTCTCCCTGGTTACTCCCTTTGTTAACATGTCTGCAGGATTATGTCTAGTATGTATCTTTTCCAACTTCAATTGTCCATCTTCCAAGATGGATCGTATGTAATGGTACCTGAGTTGTATATGATTAGTATTAGAATGGAAGGATGAGTTATTTGCAATATGAATGGCACTCTCAATGTCACAATACAAACTTCCATTCTCCTGCTTCTTTCCCAATTCCTCCATAAACCTCTATAACCAAATCATCTCTTTACTATCCTCTGTAGCAACAACATACTCTGTTTTCATTGTTGAAAGTGAAACAACCTTTTGTAGTTTTGAAATACAACTTACTGTTGTTCCACCTATAGTATAAACATACTCTATGGTTCTCCTCCTACTATCTTTATCACCTACCATATATAAATCAACATATCCCTGTAGAACAATGTCTGAACCTCCAAGACATAATGCATGAGTAGAAGTACCTCTCAAATACCTGAGAATCGACTTTACTTCCTCCCGTTGTTCTTTATCTGGATTGTTCATATACCTTCTCACAACTCCCACTGCATGTGCAATATCTAGTCTTATGTAAACCATTGCATACATCAAGCTATCGATTCTTGATGAATAAGGGACCCTGGACATGTATTCTATATCCTCATATGTCTTGGGACACATTTACTTAGTTAATTGAAATGGTTGGCCAAATGTGTAATAAATAGTTTTTCATTATGCATTCTAAACCTCTCCAACACCTTCTCTATGTACTCACCCTAAGACAATGTCAATTTGCAATTTTTCTTGTCTCTTGTTATTCTCATACCAAGGATTTTCTTCGCAGCACCCAAATCCTTCATTGCAAATGAATTAACTAATTTCTTCTTGAACACGTTTATATCCTGCATATTAGACCCTGCAACAAACATGTCATCTACATACAATAACAAGATAATGTAGCTTCCATTTTCTAGCCTTTTAAAATAAACACAGTGACCAGAGTGATATCTACTATAACCTTGTTCTGTCATAAAATTGTAAAACTTCAAATATTGTTGCCTTAGAGCTTGCTTTAGGGAATACAAGCTCTTCTTCAACCTACATACCAAATTCTCCTCCCCTTTGACCTCATACCCCTATGGATGTTGCATATAAATATCTTCCTCCAAGTCCCCATGGAGAAAAATTGTTTTTACATATAACTGTTCAAGATGCAAATCTTCTACTGCCACAAAACTTGAAATATTCTTAATTGAATTCATTTTAACAATAGGAGAAAATATTTCATCAAAATCTATATCTTTCTTTTGTGCAAACCCCTTTACAACAAGTCTATCCTTATACCTCTTTTTGCCTCCATCTTATTCTTTCAACCTATAAACCCATTTATTTTGCAATGCTCTTTTTCCTATAGGCAACTAAACCAAGTCCCAAGTCTGGTTGTTTACCAAGGAATTCATTTCCTCTTTCATGCCTTTCTCCCACTTCCTTTTAGTGTCTAGCTGCATTGTCTCTTCATAACTTTCTGGTTCACCAGAATTAGTCAACAATAAATAGTACAATGAAGGAGAGTATCATCCAGTGGGTGTACTTAACCTAGTATATCTTCTAGCAACACTTGGAGGAGTTTGAAGTACATGTTTCTCTTATTGTTGTACATTTTGATTTTCTGGTACCTTTGGAATTTATTTTTCAGTGATCTCATCAAGCACTGTGTATTCTGGTTTTTCTTTTTCCTATTTCTTTCCCTACAACTGATCTATGTACATGACCTTATCATTGAATACCACATCTCTACTCCTAATGATTTTGTGATTTTCATAATCTCATAAGCAATAACCAAAATCATTAACACATTATCCAATAAAGGTACTCTTCTTGGATTTTTCCTCAATCTTTGTTCTATTTTATTTATCAATATGGACAAATGCTTCACAATTGAAAGTCTTCAAAAAAGAATAGTTTACCTTTTTTCATGTCTATGCCTCCTCTGGAATTCCACCATCCAAGTAGCTTCAAGGTCCTTTGTTTATTAAGTAAATAACTATTAGAAAAACAGGACTGCAGAGCAATAAAATAAAACAAATGCAGAAACAAAACACAGAAGACACACAATACATGAGAGACACAGATTTACGTGGTTCACCCAGTGTGGGCTACGTCCACCAGAGAAATTGCCAGGTCCTTCCTTTATTATTATCCAGCAAATGAAGGGATACAACCTACAGCAAAACCCGTTGTAACTTCCTCTTCTTTCTCTCA